>ML791123.1:110511-166422 GCA_009831015.1 Picea engelmannii
CTCTCTCTCTCTCTCTCTCTCTCTCTCTCTCTCTCTCTCTCTCTCTCTCTCTCTCTCTCTCTCTATATATATATATATATATATATAATTAAAAAATAAAAATAGTCCAAAATGGAGTCTAGGAAGTGGAGTTCTCATTGATTTTAAATCAACATTTTTTTAAGGTTTTTTCTGGTGGCGACTGCAAATTTTGCAGATTGTATATCTTTCGGTACAATACATATATTTTAGTCAAACCAACTCCAATAGATCTATAGAAGCTATGAAATTTCATAATTGGGATCATAATAGCCAATCCGAGAAGTATATGATAAGTTATGGTCATTTAAACTTTTCGGCCTCAAACCCTACCTTGAAAAGTAAGTTATTTTCTAGTGATTATAGAGTTCTTTCTTGGATCAATAAGCTCTTAAATTTTTTATTTTTTTTTAGAGATGTGTTTTGACATCTTTAAATACATAATGATCTAGCATTTAGTGGGTAAAATTGTGGTCGGGGAAAAATACGCACAAGAAATACAAGTGGAATCACATTGTTGGAAACCCTTGTAACATATGTTGGTACTCCTTCAAGTAATACTGCATCATGGAGTACTTGTATATTGAATCTCACTTTCACATACCCTCGTGTATATAGGAAGTCCCCCATGTACACCTGAAACCATATTTAAATAAACTAATTGGTTTTTTTGTTTCTATAGTACACCAAGATCATCATTTGGGGAGATCACTCTCCAGTACCTGGGTAGTCAAGTAGTACGACTAAGGGAATGGTTGAGCCTCCTTAGTTCCTTGATATATTGTATTGAGTACTATTTTTGGACCTTAGACATATATCAAAGAGCTATATCACTTGCCACTCCCCTTTCCTCGAGACCCAATAACCTTTTTCAATGAGCTCACTGGTGGAGCCCTATAAACCACCACATACGAGCACCCTAGACAATATGACCACCTGCTCTATTTTCAACAAATTTGAAAAATTGGATGTTCAATATGCACATCTTAATGGTCAATTTCAACAAATGTAGCAGACCATAAGCAGTTGGGATGAGAAGTTAGATAATAAGTTGGATGAGAAATTGAAGAAGTTGGTTAAGAAGTTGGCACCTATGCTAGCTCAAGGCATACCAAAAGAAGAAACTTGGAATGTACAACACATTGAGCCACACCAGAAAGAAGCTTCTAACTCATGACTATTTAGCCACTAGTATTTCTCTTCAGGTCCTCACAACAATAAACCAATGGATAATAACATATGGAACTGTTTACCTAAGGTGGACCTGAACAAGTTTGATATTTTTGACCCATTAGGATGGATCACCCAAATGGAACATTACTTCGCCCTCCATGACATGTACACCTGAAACCATATTTAAATAAACTAATTGGTTTTGTTGTTGCTATAGTACACCAAGATCGTCGTTTAGGGAGATCACTCTCCAATACCTGGGTAGTCAAGTAGTACGGCTAAGGGCATGGTTGAGCCTCCTTAGTTCCTTGATATATTGGGTTGAGTACTATTTTTGGACCTTAGACATATATCAAAGAGATATAGCACTTGCCACCCCCTTATCCTCGAGACCCAATAACATTTTTCAATGAGCTCATTGGTGGAGCCCTATAAACCACCACATACCAGCACCCTAGACAATATGACCACGTGCTCTATTGTCGACACATTTGACAAATTGGATGTTCAATATGCACATCTTAATGGCCAATTTCAACAAATGTAGCAGACCATAAGCAGTTGGGTTGAGAAGTTAGATAATAAGTTGTATGAGAAATTGAAGAAGTTGGCACCTATGCTAGCTCAAGGAATACCAAAAGAAGAAACTTGTAATGTACAAAACATTGAGCCACACTAGAAAGACACTTCTAACTCATGACTATTTAGCCACTAGTATCTCTTCGGGTCCTCGCAACCTTAAACCAATGGATAATAACTTATGGCATTGTTTACCTAAGGTGAACCTGAACAAGTTTGATATTTTTGACCCATCGGGATGGGTCACCCAAATGGAACATTACTTCGCCCTCCATGACATTACTAATAACATGATGAAAATTAGGGTGGGGGTCTTGATTTTGTATTTGGAATTATGGCCATGGTGGGAATGACATAAAAAATCCTATACGGGCTACATCTCTTGGAGTCAGTTTGTTAAAGCTATCCATGCACGTTTCGAGAGAGACACTCACTCTTTTGGGAAGCTTACCAAAATATTCCAAACAAGTTTAGTCACAAACTTTATGGAAACATTTGAGAAATTAGTTATTCATAGAGAAAACTTAACAAATTTTCGTTATAATGAATGTTTCATTAGTATCCTTAAGGAGTAGATTCGAGTACAAGTCATAATGTAACATCCTGCTACATGGTTAGAAGCATCTCAAAGGGATCTAGAACCACCTAAGAAAACTAAAATGCATGGGATCAAACCCTTCATGGTTATGGAAATATAGTACTTTGGTGTTGTTAAGCTAGAATAACTAGATGGAACATTACATGATATTTGGGTGAACGACACTCAACCGAAATCCTATGCTTCACAATATAAATGAAATTTACAAGAGGCTGTAATGTACATATTTTTGTTTCTTTTCGGATTCTTTCTTTATATTATTTGAGTTGGTCACTCATTTTGGGATTTTGATATTTCCAAGTCTTTCTTTTTAGAAAAGTAACAACTTTGTGGTTAGGGAGAACCTATATCTAAAATATGAATCACATGAGTTGTCTATGGGTTTGAGTTTGTTAATGAATCTATTGGATAGGGAAAGTCAATAAATTAATACTGAGTGAATTAGCTCTTGAGTCGCATCATTTCATTTCTACATAGTTGTGGCAATGTTAGTCTATCCTGGGATTGGGCTACATTTGTGAGTTAAGAGTGAAAGGTGTCAAAAAAGTTTCCATCAATAGTTATAATGGTGATGAAAAATGGGTGCAAATTTGATTAAGTGATGTGAATGATGGGATAGGCTCTCACTGTCATAATTTTCTTGTTTTAGCATTTTTTTAGATTTAGTCGAGATTTTTAGAGTTAATGCATTCAATTTTATCAAATTTACACATTAATGTAATTTAGTGGTTTTCAACATACCAATTTTTTTACAAAACTGTCTCCCTTAGCAACCTATTAATCATTTTATTTTCTCATTGACAATTATATTGTGTAATGACTTATAGTTTATCCCAATTATTTATGTACTAACCAACCAACTAGAAAGTCAAGTTATAGCAAATCACAGAGGGTCTACCAATGGTGTACTAGCACCAAGTTACGCAAGTAGTTCACAAGATGGGGAAGGTATCTGTTAGTAGTGTTCATATTCATTGAACTCATTGCAACCTCTTTCTCTGGGAACAATTTATAGAGTGGCATGTGTTGGACCTATATGTAAATAAAGAGTGGGAAGTTTTGAAGTAGAAGCGGCTTGAACAAAAAAATCCCCATTTGGCCAAGAAATTCATTGTTGGAGCTAATATTATTCCTGATTGTTGGACAACCCAAATGGAACAATTGGAACCTTTTTGCAGGAAAGTTGTCACTAAGGTACCAAAACTAGTACCTTCTTTTATCCTTGCAGACATGGATATTAACAAAGATGAATATACTATGTAAGTGTGGTTAGGCCCTATTGGGCCCTTATCTATAATTCAATACATGGTGGTGCCAACCCAACAACTAGATAGATTGTTGAATATTGTGCCACCCATTTTGAGGGATCAAAGATTATCAAAAGTCGTGATTTGAATTTTGAGGAGGTAGTTGGAATTTTTCATTAATGACACAATTTGTGGCCTAATTACAAAGGGTTTTTTAATAAGTCTTCCTACTTGTGAGCAAAAACATAAATGTAAAGGCTTCAATTTGTTTTGAATTTGTTGTTGGTGTTATCAATGGTTAAGTTGATGGCTATTGCTTTAGAAGTTGTTGGTTGTCAGACTTGTTGTTTAGGGTTATAGAGTTGTTGTTTAGGGTTATAGCCTGATACCTATGAGATATTATGTTGTCAATCATGAGATACATGGTGATTGAGGTTTAAAGAATCAGTCCCCCTCTTCATTTTTTCTAGTGTATTATATTATCAAGATGATTTCACTTAATAGTTGTGATTAATTTACTATAAATGAGTAGTTTTTTTATGGTTGAGGAATTGAACTAGAGTGAATATGAAATTAAGTGGATGGTTAGTTATATTAATGGAACATGTAATTATTCTGTATGCCATATTTCTTGAGCCTTGCATGCCTCTTATGTCTTGGTAATTACTTTGGGTGATACCTTCCTTTTAGTATCGTGTGGAACTTGGGTTTGTCATCAGAGTGATATTTTCCCTTCTTCTATTTGTGGAGATTTGATTATGTGAGTAGTTCTTGGAATACTTCATCATCAATGGACAAATCCTTAAAATTCTCTTGATTAGTTAGGAAAGCTACAATCTGTTCATCCCCTTCAAATATTTTCCAGTTAGAAATGTTGTTAGGTACCGACGGTTTGTAGAGAAATTCTACTGCAAACCTTGAGGCTTCATAATCTTCTAAAGGAGATAATCTTGAGGTTGCAATGGCTAGAGCATTAGGAAGGGTATTTTTTATCCTAGGAACAACAGTAATGTTGAAGGCCTCATAATTGTCTATTAGTCTGTGCACCTCTTCCTGATAATTCCTTAAGTGAGGTGAATTGCAATGGATGGTATTTTTCACTTGCTTGACGATAATTTCAGAATCTCCAAAGACTTTCAATTCTTTGATGTTTAAGTTGATGGATTTATTTAGTCCCTGGACTAGAGCTTCATACTCAATAGTTTTATTAGTGCATTTGAATTCTAATCTACAGGATATGAAACTTTGTTTCCCCTTTGGGTCAATAAGGATGCATCCTTCTCCCAACCCCTCTTGAGATTTAGAGCCATCCAAATTTGGGGAGGAAAATTTATGACTTCTTCATGTCTAGCTATTTTAACAATTTTAACCTCCTTGTCTTCTACTCCCGTCGGAGAATCTTGATAGGAGATTCTTTCTTCTGTGGCCACTAGTAAGTTTAATTGAAATATCATTTCAGATTTTTGTGCGGAAGGTATGTCAGACATGTGAGGGGAGAAATTACCGAAATCAGAATCACAAGAGTAGTTTCCTAACACAGCGAACTCTATTGACAAGGGTTCATTTGGGGTCTCTAAATTAGTGACGATATGTTTGAGGTATATTTATATATCGATCCTAATCATGTTTGGATGTCCTTTCAATGGAAAACAGACGTGATCCTAGTCAGTACTAAAGTATTCATTTAATTTCTCATACCAGTCTCAGCTAAGTAGCATTCCATAAGCCTTCAGGATGTCTACCACAATTATGTCAATTACTTGAAAAAATTTGGGGTATGTAGAAATTATGATCATGACATATTTCAGTTCCCCAATGACCTTTACTTGAGTCATATCTAGTTTTATAATGTGTTTATCACTTTTGACTAGGGTTGCGTTAAATTTCTTGCAGATTGACAATGGCATGACATTTGAAGATGCCCCTGAATCGACTAGGAAATTATGTAGATTTATATTAAAAACCTCAAACGTCAAGTGGAAAGGAGGAACAAAAGGCCCTCCTCTTTTTCCTAACAAAAACACATTCACACTTGGATTATTTTTTAAATCTATGGGAGATGGGACATCACCTTGATCAGTGCTTTTTATAGGGGTATCTATTAATTTTAAGGTTCGCAACAAAAAATCCTTTTGTTGAGGGATCCTACACATGTCCATGACAAACACATTAGCTTTCATCTTCTTCAAGTCTTCCACCTCATTGTAGCCTATCTTAAGCACTTCCCGTGTGTGTATGTTTTTGGGGTTTCTTTGGGAAGAAAATAGCGGTTTGGGGTGATCAGTCACTTGATTCCCTCGAGATGATTGAGTAGTGGTGGGGTTACTTTGGATTGGTTGACTTTTACTTTGTTTCTGTACAACTATAATTTTAGCGGGCGGTCCCTCCACCTCAGTGGCGTCTTTGAAAGGTATCGAGTGGTTGGAATCCCATAAAAACATGGTTATCTCTTCAGGTGGCTCTTGACTTTCTTGATTGGCGAAATTTATTGTTGAGCCATTGGGTTGTTCGGTTAGAGAACATTTGTCTAGGAATCGATTAGCCATTAGATTCATAGCATGAAACCATTGAGTTAAATCCATTTCTAAATGTTTTTCTTGGTGATGTGTGTAGAAGGAGTCAGATGCTACGTTCCCTAAGTTGAATTTTAGGTTGGTTGGGGGAGGTTCTATAGATTTGCAAGGTGGGATTCTTTTAAAAAATGGTTTATAAGGTCTTTGATTTTGGTTTCCTTCCCCAATGCTCCTTTTTATATCTACGATCTCGTTGGAATTTTTTTTATCATCCTTTGTAGATTTTCTATGTTCCCTCTCTCTTTTTTGAGACCTTGTTCTGTTTGTTTTCCCGAGGGTCTAGTCAACAAAAATCCCCTCTTGAGTGCAAGTTGGGTTTATTTCTTTATTAGTGAGATCTAACCTTCTTTGGATCCTTTCATTTGGAACTCAATCGTTTCAGCTTCCTCGAAATCTTCAGCTAGAGTACTCTCGGGGGCCCTTTTTGCAAACATAGAAATAGTAGTTGGGAGATCATTAGCATATACTTCAATCTGTAGCTCTAGAGTGGGTCTAGCCTCAGGTTGGAATTTGTTCAAAATGGTGTTGAACATTTGGTTGAAATATTTGACCTTTTCTTTTGGATTCATAGTGGTGGCGAAAAATTCATCCATTAAAGCTCCTGCAGTAGTTTCTTCAACAAATTTGTTCAAGAAATCATTTTGAACCTTTGTCCATCTAGATGTGGAACCATCCAGTAGTTTGAAATACCAGGTTGAAGATGAATTTTCAAAGGTATAAGGGAACAATCTACACACCACATCTTCGTGTTGTACGTTCATCAACCTTATGGCCAATGTGAACTTCTTAATATAGTATTCGGGAAATCCATAGGTTTCAGGGTCAATTTTGGGAAGTATCTTTTCTGGATGTATGGGTAGGTTATGCATTAGTCCTATAATTTCCAGAGCATCTCTTTCCAACCATGGTTGGTTATCTCTAGGCTGATCTCCCCCTTCCCCGTAGTTATCATTATTATCCCCCGTGTCTTCTGATTTAGAACTTGACCAATCCGAGTTGGACCCCTCCTCTTCAGATTCAGAATTGTCAAGTTCAGAGTAGTTACTAGATGGTGGGGTGACATATGGTGTTTCAAGTATTAGAATAAGGAGTTGTTAGATCTCTGTTAGGGAAAATTCTATCAGGTCTTCTACCATGTAAATGAACACCTGATCAGGGGTGTCAAAAACATGTCTTCTTATTTGTTTTCTTCGAGGAAGTAAAGGAGATAAAGGTAATGCTCTGATATGTCGTGCATAAGCTCTAGTGACTCTTCTAAACATATTCAACTCTTCGTGGGGAAGAGTGTAAGTTATTTCAGGGTACATGCATTCTTCCTCTTCGTGTTGAGACAATTTACTCGTAGTGTGAGTACTCTATGTATGTGGGTTTTCTTGAGAATGAATAGCCATGCATGTGGGTTGTTTTGAATCTATAGGCTATGAAAAATATATTATCAAAGATAATGTTATCCATGCATTCGTTCGACCCTTATTCTAGCACCAATTCTATTGAGGGGTCTGAGATCCCTTTGACTCAACAGTAGGAACCAAACCCTCTTAAGAGGCCCAATTAGACTCGTAAGCATTTGATGAGTGGTAAGGTTCTCCAGATTTGTGATATGGCTGGAATTATCGATGGGATTTAATCATGACTGATAGATATGTCTTTCTATGAAACCTTTCATTAGGATATGCAGTTCTCTTTTGGTTATTTTCTAACATTTTTTAAAATGAAAGGTGGATCTTAAACTAAATGACAGAGGTAAGTTAAGATATATTGGAGGAAACTGGGTTTTGGGATAACCTTTACACCTCAACGTGCAGACAATGAGGATCTAAACTACTTCAAACTAGAAATAATACAATTTTGACTTGTAGACATTCAACATCGTCTAAGATAACAATTACAAAAATAAAATATATATGTGACAAGAAATTAGTGCAGGAAAATTAATTTTCAATGCTCTACTATCAATCACATATTAACACAATTGATTTATATTCACCAATTAGAATAAAAGAATTGTCGTAGCATTATAAGATAACTTAAATAACCAACAACTCTTACTCAATATAACAAAAATTATTGAATTCGAAGATAGAGATAATCCCCCTCAGTCCAATCACATTCATGCCTCAGATGAAATAAGTGTCTTTGGTTCTAAACATAACTTCTAAATTAAAATAACTTGCACATAAATAATTCTCTTACAATATTCCAGAAAAATTATTTCTCTCCAAAACCATTGACCCTTAACACAAGGTCAATTCTCTTATTTATAAAAATAACTAAACTAAAAATAGCTACTAAAGTTGTGTTAAGTCAAGAAAACAACATGTGGCAGACTTTATCTATTTGTTCTCTTATGTTCCTCTTTAGATCATCTTGTCATTTTACTGAAGTGGATTTTTCCTTTCGTACTTCAACCATCTGCAAAAGAGATCTTCACATGTATTTGCATAAGGGAACCTATTTTTATCCATCGGAGCGGAGAGGACCTCCTTCATCTCAACTTCTCATTCTTTGTACTTGATTATTTTGACACTCATGTGTTGTAAGACTGTGAGATATTTAATCGGAGGCTCCATGAACTTCTTCACCTGGCCTGGGATCATGCTTGAAACCTATGAAATATTCATTTTGCATACCCGATATTTCTCTCTATGTCTCTTAACTATGTCACATAAGTCAGAAAAATCTTCTAGTGGGACAAACTCTGGCAAGTTGATATCCCTCATTTCCTGGTTGAAATTTTCCCAAATTTTATCACACTCTTCCCATCCTTTTTGCATTTTCTGTCGGGGTTCCTGGACCATGTGTACTGAGTATTCAATTGCCTTCTTTATTCAAGAAATTTTGTTGTCCATCATCACTCAGATGCCATGTTCTTTTGTATCTTCAGCCTTCTATAATTCGTTGATGTAGTCGATCTGTTCCAAGGCTTGATGTGCCTTCTCATGCCACCATTTCATGTCTTTGCAGGTTGCTAGCCCCATAAGGGTATCTTCTTGTAAATCATCTATGTAAGTGGTGAAGAGGTCTCTCTCCCTTGTGAATTGTCCATACATATCTCAGAACTCACTCTTCAAGAGTACGACCTCCTCTGTTGAATTTTGGTAATACTTAGCTTGATTTCGTAGGTGGTCCAACTCTTTCTTCATGGAGACTACCTCCCTTTCATTATTTTTTTCCCTATCTAATGTGGCATCGATTATGGCCATCCCTTCTTCGATTAGCTCAGTCATGTTGGAAATTTTTGTGTCGAATAATGTCTCTTCCATGGTTATGAACAAGGTACTATCAAGTGTAAGCTTCCTTTTCCTAATTATTATTTTCATCATGACCTTCCTTTTCCTATCATAAGAAATGGTCTGTATATCAAGAACTTCATCTATAGGTTCAATAATTTGTTGATCCCCCCAGGACAGAGTATTTCCTAGGCTTCCTCCCATATAGAGGTGTTCCATGCTAGTTTCTATATCTCTTCCAAGGGTAGGCACCAGACCTCCTTCTTCCTTAGTTAGTATTTTATGTGGTAATGTTGGTGGAGGCGCTTGTTCTTCTTCATGGCTTGGTCCGCCAAGATCCCTAGTAGGGGAGTCCCTTGTGTGTCCTGGTGACTTGGCCTTCTGTTGGTCCTCGTAGGTCGACGAAGTCTTTGTCCTATATGGAGAAGTAGGAAGAGGATCGGTATTGGCTGAGAGTTTGACCATTGGGATGTTAATTTTTGGTTGCCCCATTCCTTATTCTTGTTCACCTGTATCCATGTCATTTTTAGAGATGTCATCATGAGGTTGTGTTTCTCTTGACGGCTGTGTTTCTAGTTTATTGAGAAAAACATTGTTAAGATTAATCCTAGCTTCCAAGCCACCTTCTTGGGGTTTTAGGAACAAATCATCGGAGGTTGGAGTAGATGTTTCCCATGATTCTTCCTCTTGTGTGATTATCACTGAGGTCATGTGTAGAGATTCTGAGCCTTCCTCGTTGTCATATATGGTGATTAAATCTATGAGGATAGTAGGAATACCCTTCCCACTTTAGTCTCTCACTGACTTCTGCTGAGATGTAGTAGTCATCGACGATCCTTCTCGTGGTGACATAAGTCTAGTGTTTTCTTGGTCAACAATATCTTCTTGTGGAAGTTTTTTTCAGCCATCTAGTTATGCCTCATGGTCGTTTGTATCGGCCGGGGTAATTCTCAAGGGTCCTACCAAAGGGTTAATTTGGGGATCTTCTCCTACTCTTTTCATAGCTCTCTTAGCTTCTTCTAGTAAAAATATGCCCCTTTTCAATGCCTCTGTTGCTATTTTTTCTTCTCTTCCCCTGATGGATTCTTAAGTTGTGTTCTCTATTGTCTCAACTTGTTCATCCATGGTAATTTCTTTGAATTTGGCCATACTAGGGTTAGCCCTTCTATGGAGCACTTCCTCCCAATCTTGGGCGCCCTCGGTAAAGATCTCATATTTGAAACCATCATGAGAATATGGCCAATATGAGGATACATGAGACGTGTTTTGGTGTATCGAGACTTTTGGATCATGCTTGTAAAAATGACCTATGGGGAATTGATACTCAAGTCAAATCAATCCTTCCTGTTTCGCCTGCGCAGTTTATGTAACCATATAAAACCCAATATGAAAACCATAGGGTATGAAATCCCTCTTCTTATCCTTCACCAGAGAAGAATTATAGCCTTGTAGAATGGTTTGGTAACAAATTTCTCCCATGAGACATTCTAGGACATGAACGAGGAGTAGGTGTGGTGCACCAGTATCCCCAAACACTATGATATAAGTGCTTGTCTCTTTGAAATACCAGTGGCCAACTTTGGATATCATCTTTTTATCTACTGCTGAAAGCCTCGGGCATTATTTTCTAAAGACAATGAAGTATATTCTTGTTATAAACTCATCACATATCATGGCATAAAATCTTTTGTACATATTATACCATAAAATGTTGAAATAAACGTGCATAGGTAACTCAACAACATGCTAGCTCAAATTAATACCTGTGAAAATGTTTCTCACACAGATCACATCCAACATGTAATATACCATTTAGAAGGTTGATGCTTCTCCTTTTTTTGGTACTTAGTTTTTTGGAAA
Organism: Picea engelmannii; assembly: GCA_009831015.1. NCBI lineage: Eukaryota > Viridiplantae > Streptophyta > Pinopsida > Pinales > Pinaceae > Picea > Picea engelmannii. The sequence continues at coordinate 121,790 of ML791123.1, forward strand.
TAGCTAAGTATGTTGATACTTAGCTGTTTGGAAATAATGGCCCCCCAATTGAAACTGTTCCTGTAGATCACCACGATATATGCTAAGGGAATCCATGCTTCGGAAAACTTTGGGCAGTCCTTTTCTCCATAAAATCGGAAGATCAAAGCCATTAAATACATATAGGGATCTTTGAGGTTCACCGTGATGTACCAACCATTGCTCTTGTTTGTGAAATTTGTATCCTCTTTCCACCACAAGGCTAGTAACCTACTGGTGTCATGAAGCTCATAAAACCTGACCACGAAATACGTATTCAGCCTCTCCTCTGAGTCTCTGAGTTTGTAATGTTTTTGTACCTCTACTGGAAGAAATATACTGATACATTTACCCTCCTCATTGTTGACTGTTCATTTCATTATGTCTATATGGTCAATTATCCATCCTAGGGTTTCGATGCAGGGAAGAACTGGGGTCTGGAAAGCCACTCTGTACAGATATGATCACCTAATGTTCGAGAAAAACTAGCCATTCAGTACCCTGACATCCGGGTTGATATGAGGTGTAAACTCCGGGTAATCCTCCTGAGTGATTTTATTATAAAGGTCCCCCCAATGTGGGAGCATTACTTTAGATCCATTGTTTGCCTCTGTGTCCCTGAACGCTAGAGGTTGGGTAAACTATTTCTTGGTAGAAGTTCAGATAATTGATTCTATCTTTGAAAAAAAATCAAGTTCCCTTATGGTCGTCGATGTCGACCCTTCGTCAATATCCAGTTATTTCATTTTGGGCATTCTTGGTGAGTGTCTTGTCATTGGATTTCGTGGATGCATTTTCCTACACAAAATTTTATAATGAGCTGTGAGCCAACTTCGATAAGATTTATTCGTTGCAATCGTAAATGAAAACAATAAATAACATGATTACCTATTCCTTGCAAGAAATAACTTGGGCTTACTCTTAATTGAAGTGATAAAATGATTTGTAACCTCTTCAATGCTCTCTCTTTCCGCTTCGGCTGCTTGGGAGATCAATGATTTGCGAATGGAATACCATGCTTGGGCACAAAATTTGTAATTTTAAAAACATACCTACCTTGTCGCATCGAATCTTAAATTTAGGATTACATATATTATCTATACGATCTATAACAGAATGCACATCATGCTTAGGATTAAATGCAACACAGGTTGGCGGTGCAGGAGCATGTTACTTTAGAGTTCATCGGAGGATTCAAATTTTGAAATTTCTTTGACGTGCGACGTCGTGGTATCGGTTACATGAAGCTCTTAATTGTCTAACAAATCACAAATCTCATTCCTTCAATTAGCTAGAGGTGTCTCCACAAATTACCCGAGCGTTTTCTCACTTCAACGGAACTAGTATGATCAACATCATGGATAAGCAGGATCGTTAAATGGACAATGCAGATTGTTCAGGATCGTCAGCATTGGAAGATAAAGGTTTGATCTAAATCCTATAGTTTGGTGTTCTAACAATCTGTCGGTAGTTAATGAGTGCATCGACGTCGAAAGTTTGTCTTTGACGTTGATTTGTTGGTACTTTTAGGTAAATCTTTTATGCCGACTCAAACTGTTGTAGAGTGATGACGTGGAAGTGTTAGTGTGGAAGTAAATGTATAACATGAGGAACATAAAAAATGACATGGGAGATAACCGAGAAATACAGACTATCTACACGGCAAAAAAACGTTATGGTTTATTTGAACTCTTCAGCGTGAGAATCTTTTTTCGGCGTCAGATATTTTTCTTAGGCAGACGTTTCTGGCTACCGCACCCTTTCTCCCTTTTCACCTACATCGATGATACATCGGTGATCAATGATTGTCCTTATTTATGTGATAGTTTGTCTTTCATATTTCACCGATGTCGACGATACATCAATGATTTTGTTTTTAAAGAACTCTTTTCGCAGACTAGAATTGATGATTGGTACACATCTTTTTTATAAAACAAATTTTAAGTTGTGTGTACTTAGTTTAATTCCATGTTTACTTAGAGAAAAATTTTAATCTATTCAGCAAACTTCAAGTCAAACCGAATGTGATCAATGATAAAATACAACAACAGAAAAATCCATTGATCTCTACAAAACTTACTTCATTCAGAAATGACAAAGTGGTACCCAAAAGAAAAAATTCACAAAGAATTTTATGGTGTGTTGAGTGCTAAACAGAATCCAGTATCAAAATCAATCTAAAGATATCTGTATACAATGAACTACATTACAATCTCCCATGAACACTGAATTCATATAGGTACTAGTCCAATGAAAGACAAAAAAAGAATAGGAATGTTGCTACTGTAAGATGGATTTCTTCTACACTATTCGCCAAAGGTGTAAGTCTACATCATGTGAATAGAGGATTTGAGGTCAAACATAATGAGACTTTGTTTTATTACCAGTCATTAAGGTATACTGTTAACAAACACGATACAACATACCGATAATGAAGGTAGGTATCAAGGCACTGAGTACATTCTTACAAGTGTTAATAAGGGTGTTGAGGTCAAACACTTGAATAATCCATTGATCAAGAGACATTTATGTATTCCCAACTATTGATGGTAGGAGAACCGACCACTAATGACTCCAATCCTCTAGGTAATCATAGGACTCTAGGTCTCATTTCCAGAATAGGTGAGCTGAAGTTGATGGAAGGAGAACCATTGAAAGGAGAGCATTAGGGAATCTCTCATCAGTCAGCACGATGTACAAAGCAATAGCTTGATGATTAGGAGGATCTGGGATGAATAATTTATTACAAACCAATGACCATGTGCATCTCTCGTATGCACCAGATGCAAGTGGTGCATGAAAGAGACCCTCTAAATAGCAGCCAATAAGAAAAATTGCCAACAAAGGCGAGGAAACCACCAATAAGGCTAATGGAATCCAAGACACTAAATGAATCCCAATGTGTGAATAGATTTATTTCCATCGAACACAAGGGAAACCCCCCAGTCAGCGACCAATGAGGAGATGTCAACTATTGGGTTCAATTTTACCTACCCATAATGAAATTAGGACCAGGGCGCATGGTTTTTATCGGACAAATAAGTAAGTACAGACACAAACTAATCTCTCTAACTTCAACAGGAAGCTAGAACAAAACAGGGCAGAATACAAACTCCAACTTAGAGTTCATTGTCATATAAACTAGTTTAGAGAGGGAAAAATGACATACCTTTTAAATGGCATTTTGATCCTCGCTAATGCCATCCTTGTCACTCCATATTTGGATTTGTGGGATGGTGAACCTGTTTAAGAAGCACAAACCAACAAAGAGAGAGAATAACAATATATATATTCCAATGAATTCTATGTATAAGATCAAGGAGTTATACAATAAAAGTAAAGACATCTTTATAGGGAAGAAATGTATTGCTACATTATGTTAAATGAAAGTGTATAATACAACCCATGCCTTGATGTTGCAAGGTCCCTTCCAATGTCTCTTTGCTTCAACACACACACCTTTTCTCCAATGCCTTTGATGAAGAAGATCCACAATCTGACTTAGAGAGCTAAAGCAAAGTTATCTCCAATATCATCTATAACATAATTATTCATGCATAAGCAAGCCTTAACCTTTTCCATAAGATATCCCTCTTTATATAGGGTGAAAGAGGGATGGATGAGTATATTAGGATGATCCCACTAAATCAGAGAAGCTAGTAAGATACAAACCGATCAGAGGCCACCTCATCTTCTAGAATATTCCCTTCTAGAACCTTCGTGAATTTCATTTTTCCTCTTGTTTAAGCATTGTCGCACCCTATGCATAGGTACCCTACAACGATGATGCAGTCCGGATTTGGTGAAGCATGTGCCGGTCAAGAATCATCACACCCCAAGCATAGAGCAGGGTGCGACAATCTCCTTTGACATAGTTTTTAAGGAAGAAAAGCTAATCCACTTTTCTCATGGAGAAAGTCTCTTTTAGTGTTTTCAGGGAACATGGAAGTGAGTCATGAACATATCATCAGTTGATCATTGGGGTGACCAAAATAATGTGTAATAGAATGCCCCATAAATTATGAATTTGGAACCTGTGACAGATGAAATACTTTGTAGAACGTGTGTGTTGAAAACAAGGAGCACACCAGTCAATAACCTGCAAACAATCAAGCATATGCATAATAATATACCATCATCTGAGCTAGGAATTCCCATACTCAGACTACAAGTGACTCTAATCATAAGTTTCAAGTGAGTCATGGCCACTAAACATACACTGTGGATCCATGTCATTATGATTCAACATAGTGTTGGCAGCCGTATTAATTCATATCGTTTCCTTACAAGCTGCCTACACAAGGGTTTTTGAACCCTCAATAGTCGTCGCAACTTTTTAAAATAAAACGACAGTATTATCTTTTTCTTTCGCATACCTGCTTTTCGTTTTCATTTTAATGACTGCAAGCGTGAAAACCTAGATTTGGAAGTCAGTTGATTGCATTAAAATGATCCTTTGAATTGTTATAAATCTTTTTGTTTATTTGGTCATAACTCTTTTACCTCCAACTCACTACTGGTCATACATTTATCAAAACACCAAACCTCCACTCACATTGCATTTTACCATTGTCAATATGCTTTCGATTTAGCAATGGTTATATGATATTTTGGTGTCTTTGATCAAATCCTTGGTGCAATGGTTTTATTGAACACATTAATTTTGGGGTCAAATCGTTGGTGCAATGTTCGACATATTGGTTCTTTTAAATCATACAAATGCCATTGTTTATTTAAACATTTAGATCGAGTTTTGGTTATGCATTTTATAGTTTTCAATGACTATGTGATAATCCATTTGAAATTTGGTTTACAATGCTTTTGATATCCAATATTGTGATTTGAATGAAACATTTTACCAAGGCATCGTCGATTGTACATGCCAACATGATATTTTTACATGGTTTCAATTTACTCCACCACCCTCACACGCATAAGCATTAACGCTCTGTCGTGCATTGCGGGCTGCCTTTGTTTGTTTTGGGAAAACCTGTGGGAAAATGGTTCTATGTATACCCTGTCAAACCCCCTCACCAATTACCCTATTGACCGTGTGTTATCTGCTATGGCTCCTGTAGTGTGAATCGAACCCAACGGTATTCAAGATTTACTGTTATTTGATAACGCCCGAGAGGACCTAGAGAGGAATGGTTGGAGAGTTTTTATTGAGAAGTTTGAGGGTTTCAACCTCGCGGTCACTCGGAAATTTGCACTCACATTCGATGGATGCAGGGCCAAAGTTGGGGACATCCAACTCGAATTGAACGAGGATTTCCGCAGCTCAGCCACTAGTCTGCTAGCCAGAGGGCAGAAATGGTTTAAAAATTCTAAGGTTGATGAAATACCATGGCCGTTGTTGTTTACCTCAAGAAATATCAACAGTTGTGACAAAGGTATGCCAGTTACAACCCTTAAATCTCGATAGCATGATTTGTTGGCTATTATCAAGCAGTTCATTACTTGCAAAGGTAGATACGGTTTAGTTTTCCTATACCACCTACGACTGCTCATGAGTTTCATAGATTTTCCTTTAAATATGCCACATTTCCTCCTTCACAGTTTGTATAAAATGGCTAAACGTTTCAAGAGGGAGAAGGCCGACTCCAGCCTCTTCCACCATTGTTTAATTAAAATTGTTATAGTCCATCATTTGAGGTTGAGTGGCGACTGTTGGGAAGATTTCTTGTTGAGGAATGGCTTTGCCACTCCTGAAATTGGTCAAGTTTATAAAACCGTGGTCACAGAAACCCTTGTTTGTCCTATCGTACCCCCTCCTACACTCTTACCCTCTGTTGAACCCTCGACCTACCCGAACGATAACCTACCCGACACCCTGCCTGACTCATGTTTAAAAGACAGTGCTAAGCTAGTTAAGAGGCCTGTAAGGAAAAAAGGTAAGGCTAATAATGATGTCAATTGCAAGGGTAAGAAGGCTGGGCGCTAGGTATCGAGGTGTGCTCGCAATAAACCTAAACAAAACACAAATCAGAAACCAATTTTATTGAGTGAAGATTCAAATTCTGGAATCGAGCGGTTTCTGACCGAGGAGTATCCATACTCACACGGCCTTTGTTCAGTCAATCCCTAAAACTACGTATCGAACCTCCCACCGTGCCTTAGAGATGACCCCAACTTCCCCGGGATCAAACTCGACAGTGGAACTGCTGGTAAATCAAGAAATTCTTCGCCTGTAACTACACGGCCTGATCAACCCCAGTGCGATGAATGCAAGTCTTGGCTCGACTGATATTATACAGATGTCCCTCTGCTCCAATCCCGAATCAAGTCCTTGGAGGACCAAGTAACTGTGTTAACCAAAGAAAATGACAAATTTCTAGCTAATGATAAAAGGCAGAAGACTACAGGCTCTATGGTTTTCAAAAATGTAGAGGCGGCTACTGCCATTGTTAATTAAAAAATAGCTTGAACGGATCGAATCCCTGAAACCAAGGTATGGTATTTCAAGAATGATTTCAAAATGATTTTGTTTTCTCTGAATTGGTACAAAGGATTTGTTTGATAAATCGCATATATTTCTGTTATGATTAATTTGATTCAATACGATTATGTTTGTAAATAATAACTAGCTACATAATCGTGAGATTCTGTAGCTAGTCATAAAATTTGAATTTTTGTTGATTTTACAACTGAACACAATCTGAACGACATGTATTCTTGTGTATTTATAGGTACACACAAATTTCAAAGGAAATTGGATCGATTGTGGCATCTTTCAACATGCTTTTTTTTACATAGTTTTGGATTAGGCTGTTAGTCTTAGATAGAAATAGAAATTTGGGAGATTGTTCCCATAATTTTTGCAAACAGTTTTGATAATTTCCACAAGGAATGTTTTCATCCTATGGCCTTTATATACCTATTCTTTTTTGTAAAAAAACCATCATTGCTTGGGGAGCAGAGACTATGGACTAGTGATTATACATACTCGAATGAAAGTGGATGTTTTGTATGGCTTTAGCTTCAATATATCATACTTTTGTTCAAGTTTTTGTGCATTTCAATTTGTAATCAAATTATTGACTACTTTAGATATCAAAATGTGTTACATGTTGATGTGATGCGATTTAAATTGTGTCCATATTTTATGTCTCTCATTTTACCTTACAACAATTATCCTGTTTTAATTTAATGAACAGAAGGTTAATCTTCTTTGTTAAATGAGCAGTTATGTACAAATATTTGCAGTCGGATTTATCTTAATGTGATTATTTGTAAACTAAAAAAATTGTTGTTGTTGCATCCTTTACCTGTTCTGTCGTTATCATTCAAGAGCATTGTTGCTTCATGTTTACACGAAGTATTGGAAAATCCGGTGCGGGTTGGCCTCATCGAACAGTGAACGCAGATGCCTATGTACAGGACAAGTAGGAGATGATAGTTTCATGTTAGTTTGTTATTTAATTTTAATAGTTTAATTAATATGAGAATTCTCTGTAGTTTATATAGATATACAGTACAGATTACTATTTTTATTGCTTAATTAGATAGTTGTTGTTTCATTTCTTTTTTCATAAAAGTTATAAAAATCCAAAATACTAGCTTCGCTGTCATAAGGCAATTCATATATGATTTTACAGATTTCGATCAAAATTTGTATTTTGTAAATACTGTATAGGTAACAGAGATACAATATATCAATACACTGTACATTTAAATAAGTAGGATTATTATTTCATTAATATTAATTAGCGAACTGTGAATATATATTAGACCTGTATATAGTTTGCAGAAGCTATTTTTCACTTAGATTAGTTTCTTTAGCTTAGTTTTTCTTTCACTTTACTAGGACTTAGATCGGCTAACGAAGCTGCTAAACCCATCGGAGTGGATTAATCCAAACAACTTGGGTTATTTAGACAACCCCGGACCGGATTCACTCCTCTAGTTGACGAGCGATCAATTTCGTCTGTCAACAAATGGCGCTAGAAGGAGGGCCTGGAAATTATTAATGGCATGAGGCGGTCGTAAGACTCCTCCACCAGCCAATCACTCACCTATAGTGACAAGAAGTCATTCAAACGACAACATCGTCCCTCAAATAGAAACCACATCAAACGACGATCTACGAATCATAGTTGAACCAGTAACCCCAAATCCTACAGGTGGTGATGTACAAGAGATTGTCCACCAATCTCTCTTAAGAACACATAGTGCCTTCGCCTGTTTAAGACAACCAAATCGAAATTTGGACCAACCATTAGATTTCTCTGATATCAGAGAACAACTTGGAGGCACTAACCTCACTTTAAACCCTACAGATCCAATCCTCACTCTTGCAGCAGGAGGATCCGGTATACCACCCTCACCACCTCCATCATCCCCTTCTTCTTCAGGAGAATATTCCTCTGACTAAGGCAGTTCCTCATCCCAGACTTCGACACCGCCCACACCAATGGCCAACCAGAACAATCCTGCCAGACCCTGGCTCGACCAAGATGCAGTAGTCATACCCGGGCCTCAGCATCCCTTACCCAAACATCCAGAGAAGTGGCTCCCCAAGTTTGACCCTGACTCTAAACAGATTGCCGAAGATCACATTAAAAAGTTTATGTTAGCCATTAGACTCCGTAATGTCGAGCACGAAGACGTAGTCTGTAGGTTGTTCCCCTATACTTTCAAGGGAAATGCCTCTACCTGGTACTTTTCCTAGCAGCCCCATACCATCATGTCATGGGAGAAGTTTGAATCCTACTTTCTTGAGAAGTTTGGAGACGATAAGTCCCCAGAAGTTCTAGTCATGGAGCTTTCTAGTTTAAGAATTAACCCCAAAGAGAAAATCAAAGACTTTAACCAAAGATTCTTAACACTAAAGAACCGAATCCCTACGGATTCGATGCCTGCTGAGAATATTATCATAGCATACTATACGAAAGCCTTACATCAAAGTATAGCCATTTGGGTAAAGAAACCTAAGAAAGCCACGTTGTTAGAGGCCTTCGAAGAGGCCAGTCAGATTGAGAAAGAGATCCTTAGCTTAAAAGACACTACTAGCAACGAAATAGAGACTAGTTCATCTTCCAAAAAGAAAATTGAAATCCTCCCTAGACCTGCCAAAAACAAAATGCAACCTGAAAGATCAGATTTAGAAAACTTAACAAAGTCATTCAAAAACTGTCAAATCAAGTTATAGATTTGAAAAGGATAACCAAAGAACCTTCTTCGAGCAAAGGACCTTACAAACCCCCGTTTAGGAATCCTTTTCCCACCAACCGACCTAATTCAAATACCGAGGGCCTAAATCTAGAAAGCTTGCAATTCGCTATTCAAACAATTCTAGAAGCCCAGGATAACTTGATGCCCCCTGAGACCCCTGAGGAAGTAGTTGAACAAGAGACAGTTGAAGAAGATGAATCTTCTCCGAACATTTTCAGGCACTTCTCGGATATCATTTTTCAAGCTAATTTCGAGACAGTACATCCCTACAATACTAGGAGTAAGACAACAAACAAACCTTCTTCTGAAAACACTACGACTTTGCCCTCAAAACAGTCTAAACCAGCTGAGACTAAACAGAGTCATGTAAACCCAAACTTAGATTATGATTTAGTTGAAGATCTAAAAAACTTAAGGGCTAACATTTCTGTTTATGAATTATTAAAATTTATGTTTCTGCTACAAAAAATGTTACAAAATATCGCAGAGAATAGAAAAAATGGTAATCCAAGTAGTAACAAAGTTTTTCAGAATAACCCAAAAGTTCCTCAGAAGGCCTCCGCTAAGAACAATTTTGATCCTCATGAGAAGAGAGAACTTCCTGTAAATAATGTAACAAATGTAGATAAATTAGCTTTAGAGGCTGCGAGTAAAAAGACACAAGCTTCCACCATTAGTACTCGCAGAAACGTCCCTCCATTTTTGTTAACTTTTGAAATCTTTAATAGGAACGTGCACAATTGTATGGTAGACGCAGGAGCGTCATCCAATGTAATTCCATGGTATGTGTGTCAGAAGATTAATGCTGAAGTTGAACCATCCACCTTGAATATCATCCCACTTGATCGAACTAGTGTTAAGGTTATAGACGAACTAAGGAATGTCCTTATAAGATTATCATCTAACCCTAAAGTTCATCAAGTGATTGATATTATTGTTGTGGATATTCCAGAAGTTTATGGTTTTTTTTTAAGCAGAGACTGGTCAGAGCAGCTACACGGCTATTTCACGACAGATTGGTCTCATTTGTGGCTGCCCGAGAATGGAAAGCCCAACAAAATCAAGGTAAATTGTGAACGTTACTTAAAGTTCACAGTGAAATATTTAAATGATCCCAATGAACCATTTACACCTTCTGTCGATTCACCCGAAATACAAGGGATGGATACCTTTTTCGGCAATTTCATGGCCGAGACTTCTGCTATCACTAACCCGGAACAACAGTCTGAGATTGTGGCATATACGCAGCCAGCAATTTCTACCCAATGGTCTCATGCACTCGACAAAAATCAAATATGGTCTCTTTACTTTGACGGGTCAAAGTCCAAGGAAGGAGCTAGTGCGGGCTACATTATTATTGATCCAGCAGGTAACAAAACCATGATTGCATGCAGGTTAGAGTTTAAATGTACAAACAACACAGTAGAATATGAGGCTTTATTGCAAGGCCTCAGAAAAACATTAGATATGAACATTCAAAATTTGACTGTCTTTGGCGATTCGGAAATCGTGGTTAGACAGGTAAGAGATTCTATCCACTGTTTATCCCCGCATCTCAAAAGCTACCAATCTGAGGTACGGAATTTGATGAATAAGTTTTCTACTTTTAACATAAATTCTATTCCTAGATTGAATAATTCGGAAGTCGATTTGTTAGCTAACGTAGCTTCGAAACTCTTTCCTGCAGAAGGCTTGTTCCCGAATGCATTCTCCATCAAATTGTTGTTCAGGCCATCCGTTCCCAACAACATCACAAATTGGAGAGTCTTCGACGACGATCAACAAATCATTAGTTTCCTGCATATGGAAGAAACTTTCCAAGGCGCAGTAATCGACGAATTCACTCATGACGAGAACCTTCGCGATTTCACCGTAATACCAGATCCGAGATCTCCTGAATCTTCATCGGACATGGTAAATTCTATCCCTAAATCCATAGTTAGATTAGAAAAATTTTATGATCTTCAAGACAAATTCAAAAAATCGGTCAATTGTAAAACAAATAGTTCCTCTTTATCGTATGAAAAAGTAAACTTGGGAACTAATGATAATCCACAGTGCATTAATTTAGGGGTGGGGTGTTCTTAACAAGAGAAAGCCACGTTTATTAAATTGTTTAAAGAATTCAAATATGTTTTTGCATGGATGTATGATGACCTAAAGACCTTTGATCCTAACATTATACAACACGTCATTCCTATGAAACCCCAAACCTTGCAGTTTCAACAAAAGTTAAGAAAAATGCACCCTAAGCTCGAACCGACCGTCAAAAAAGAATTAAATAAACTCCTGAATGCTAAGATAATTTTCCCAGTTAGGCACACGCAATGGGTCTCTAATCTGGTCCCTGTCCGGAAGAAGAGTGGTGAAATCCGACTATGCATCGATTTCTGAAACCTTAATCGAGTGTCTGATAAAGATAACTACCATGTCCCACCCATGGAACAAATCCTTCAACAGGTATCCGATTCTGAAATATTAGCCTTATTGGATGGTTTTTCAGGGTACAACCAAGTCCTGATGTCTCCTCCAGACCAACTTAAAACTACCTTCCGCACTCCATGGGGCACCTACGCTTATAGGAAAGTGCCCTTTGGACCCATTAATGTTGGTGCCACTTTCCAGAGAGCGATGGACATCACTTTCCGAGGCTTAATCAATCAATCCTTCATAGTTTACCTAGATGATGTTACTGTATTCTCGAAAAACAAAGTTGATCATCTAGTTCATTTGAGATCCGTTCTACAGCGATGTCGTAAGTACGACATTTCCTTGAATCCTAAAAAATCTATCTTCGCAGTAGAACAAGGTAAGCTCTTAGGATTTATTGTATCAAGCAAAGGGATGATTATCGACCCTGAAAGGACTCAAGTCATCTCGAAACTCCCCCCTCCCTCGTCGAAAAAGTCTATGCAGTCTTTCTTAGGCCAGATAAACTTTGTCAGGAGATTCGTCCCCAGTTTTTCAGAAATGGTGAGACCTTTACAGAACTTAATAAAAAAGGACGCACAATATCATTGGGGACCCTTAGAAAACCAAGATTTTAATTCAATAAAAAAGGCCATAATAGACGCTCCTTCTCTCATGAGCCCCGACTTTTTGCAAGAATTCTTGCTCTACACATTTGCTTCTGACCACTCCTACGTTGTTGTCCTAACTCAAAAGAACACTGAAAACAATGAAGTCCCAATTGCCTTTATGAGCTCTACTTTCAAAGGCGCAAAACTTAATTACCCAGCGGTAGATCAGAAATCCTATGCTGTTTTTAAAGCAGTAAAGCACTTCCGATCTTATCTTTTGAAATCTAGGACGAAAATTATTGTCTCTTACCCGGTCGTCAGAAATCTATTAGTGCAGAAAGAACTAGGAGAAAAGAGGGCGAACTGGGTCACCTCCTTACAGGAGTATGACATAGAAATCACCCCAGCACAAATAGTGAGAGGCCAAGGGCTATGCAAGTTAGTCACTGACTCAGCGGCAGGACAACAAGAAGAAAATGATGTGTCAAACCCAGGACAACACAACCAAAATTCAATCTGTTGTGCACAAAACTCTGTCAGTCCCTGGTATGATGATATAAAATTATGTCTTGAACATGGGTCAGCCCCCCGTCACCTGGATCCCACTAAAAGAAGAGCGTTAAGATTAAAATCTGTCTCCTTTCAGTTGATTAATGGTATTTTTCTTTGTCAAAATTTTGATGGAGTACTAATGCGTTGTCTTGAGAAAGATGAAGCAGAAAAGGTCTTACAAGAATTGCACGCAAGAGAAGCTGGTGGTCATTTTGGTGGGGATACCACAGCCCATAAAGTATTAAGAGCAGGTTATTACTGGCCTACACTTTTTAGATATGCTCATGCCTTGTGTCACAAGTGTATTATTTGTCAAAAAGCATCCGGGCGAATAAAAAAACCAGCCTTTCCTTTGCAGCCTATTTCAGTAGACTCCCCTTTTCAGCAGTAGGGTCTTGATATTATAGGTCCAATCAATCTGTCATCCTCACAGCAACATAAGTTTATCATAACAACCATAGATTACTTCACCAGGTGGTCTGAAGCTGCCCCATTAAGAGCTATAAATACCAGTCAGGTAATTGCCTTTTTAAATTCAAATATTATTACTCGTTTTGGTATCCCTGACTATTTAGTATTCGATAACACTTCATATTTTTCATCTCTTGAGATGAGTGAGTTCACTCTAGAAAAAGGAATTAAATTAAAATATTCTGCCAGCTATTACCCTCAAGGCAATGGATTGGCAGAATCAACTAATAAGAATCTGATTAAAATCATCAAGAGAATGGTATCTGAAAATCACAAAAATTGGCATAATGCACTGTTAAACGCAATCTGGGCTGATAGAGTAACTCTGAAAACTACTGTGGGTAACTCCCCCTTTTTTCTCATCTATGGCAGAGAAGCAATTCTGCCACCACATATTCTTCTTCCCTCACTGCAGCTATCACAGAAAATATAGGAAGAGGACTTCCCCCCTTTGGAGAATCGAATTAACGCATTATTAAAACTAGAAGAGGTAAGGGCTCAAGCAAAATAGAAGTTGGATCAGCATCAACTTGTGGTTAAAAGTTGGTTTGATTCCAACTCTGCCTCTGACAGGAACTTTGAAGTAGGTGACCTTGTCCTAAAATGGGACAAACCACATGAGGGAAAGGGAGATCATACGAAGTTTCAGAACTTATGGCTAGGACCGTTTTTAATTGTTGAGAAATTGGGTCCCAGCTATTTCAGATTACAGAATCTAAAGGGATAGCCAGACACTTATCCGGTGAATGGCCAAGCTCTAAAAAGGTATTTCGCTTGATGACAACCCTGTGTACACTTTGTAAATATTTTTCCTTTGTTTTTTTTTCATTTTCTTTGTTGTTTTGGTTTTGATTTCTCCCTTACACTTATCAGTTTTTACTTTTGAAATACATATACCTGCATCATTAACTGTTCAGACTAAGAGAACAAAAAAAAAAATCCTCTAAAATGACTGCTGAAAGTTTGTCTAGACATCAATTGTGATATGCTTTTGAAATTTACAGCCATGTTAAGGAAAGCCTGTTGTTTGAAAGGAGTTTATTGATTCCAATCTATAATTGAAGCCTGTTACGATCATCCATTTTCTTCTTATGTTGTCCCTGTTCCTTAAGGGAACAACTCAGAAGATGTCTCCCTGCCTTTGAAGGTCGGTTTATCAATAAAATATCTCTAGATATTAACGAAGGACAGTCAAAGAATTCTCTCAAGGTCTGTAATTTATTAAAATATGTCCAAAATATCATAATTTTCAGCGTCACCCCGTCCAATTATATATCTTTAAAAACAAATTAAATCATAAAAGAGTTGTGGGAAGTGCTTGTAAACCCGTCGGGATACTGAACAGGTCTGCTGGCAGCGGGTAAATGCATGCATGACACCAAGATAACTTCATCGGGGTACTGAACAGGCCCGTTGGCAGCAAAGCAATGTCGGGTATATGAAAATTTGAAAATATGGAATCTCTTGACCTCAAAATGTCCTTTATTCTGATCTGGAACTTCTTGGCAGGATACAGATATCAGAGTGGGTTAAATGGAAACCCTTTCGAGGCTATGGACGTCTACTGGAAGCAGTGGCTCTATCAACAGTTTTGGAGATTTTATCCTTAATATCGTCACTCGCTTTTTTTTAGATTGTCATCAGTTTTCATCTTTTAAATAACAAGCAATCTGGAACTGGGATTTTTATGACTGATGATGATGTTTAAACAATTTTCTGGTTGTTTTTGAGTTAGAGTTATTCTCATTATCCTAATCTGGATTTGTTCGTTTGGCAAAGATAACTGCTTCTACCAGTGTGTCACCATTGTTGGTAGTCGTATTAATTCATATCTTTTCCTTACAAGCTGCCTACACAAGGGTTTTTGAACCCTCAATACTCGTCGCAACTTTTTAAAATAAAACGACACTATTATCTTTCTCTTTCGCATACCTGCTTTTCGTTTTCATTTTCACGACTGCAAGCGTGAAAACCTAGAGTTGGAAGTCATGTTGATTGCATTAAAATGATCCTTTGAATTGTTATAAATATTTTTGTTTATGTGGTCATAACTCTTTTACCTCCAACTCACTACTGGTCATACATTTATCAAAACACCAAACCTCCACTCACTTTGCATTTGACCATTGTCAATATGCTTTCGATTTAGCAATGGTTATATGATATTTTGGTGTCTTTTATCAAATCCTTGGTGCAATGGTTTTATTGAACGCATTAATTTTGGGGTCGAATCGTTGGTGCAATGTTCGACATATTGGTTTCTTTTAAATCATACAAATTCCATTGTTTATTTAAACATATGGATCAAGTTTTGGTTATGCATTTTATGGTTTTCAATGGTTATGTGATAATCCATTTGAAATTTGGTTTACAATGCTTTTGACATACACTATTGTGATTTGAAT
Organism: Picea engelmannii; assembly: GCA_009831015.1. Lineage (NCBI taxonomy): Eukaryota > Viridiplantae > Streptophyta > Pinopsida > Pinales > Pinaceae > Picea > Picea engelmannii. The sequence goes on from ML791123.1 coordinate 137,430, forward strand.
GAAACATTTTACCAAGGCATCGTCGATTGTACATGCCAACATGATATTTTTACATGGTTTCAATTTACTCCACCACCCTCGCACGCATAAGCATTAACGCTCTGTCGTGCATTGTGGGCTGCCTTTGTTTGTTTTGGGAAAACCTGCGGGAAAATGGTTCTGTGTCTACCCTGTCAAACCCCCTCACCGATTACCTTGTTGACCGTGTGCTATCTGCTATGGCTTCTGCAGTGCGAATCAAACCCAACGATGTTCAATCTTTACTGTTATTTGATAACGCCCGAGAGGACCTAGAGAGGAATGGTTGGAGAGTTTTTATTGAGATGTTCGAGGGTTTCAACCTCACGGTCGCTCAGCAATTTGCACTCACATTCGATGGATGCAGGGCCAAAGGTGGGGACATCCAACTCGAATTGAACGAGGATTTCCTCAGCTCAGCCACTAGTCTGCCAACCAAAGGGAAGAAATGGTTTAAAAATTTTAAGGTTGATAAAGTACCATGGCCGCTGCTATTTACCTCAAGAAAGATCAACAGTTGTGACAAAGGTATGCCGGTTACAGCCCTTAAATCTCGATGGCATGATTTGTTGGTTATTATCAAGCAGTTCATTACATGCGAAGGTAGATACAGTTTAGTTTTCCTATACCACCTACGGTTGCTCATGAGTTTCATAGATTTTCCTTTAAATATGCCACATTTCCTCCTTCGCAGTTTGTATAAAATGGCTAAACATTTCAAGAGGGAGAAGGCCGACTCCACCCTCTTACACCACTGTTTAATTAAAATTGTTATAGTCCATCATTTGAGGTTGAGTGGCGACTGTTGGGAAGCTTTCTTGTTGAGGAATGGCTTTGCCACTCGTGAAATTGGTCAAGTTGATAAAACCGTGGTCACAGAAACCCTTGTTGGGCCTGTCGTATCCCCTCCTACACTCTTACCCTCTGTTGAACCCTCGACCTACCCGAACGATAACCTACCCGACACCCTGCCTAACTCATGTTGAAAAGACAGTACTAAGCCAGTTAAGAGGCCTGCAAGGAAAAAAGGTAAGGGTAATAATGATGTCAATTGCAAGGGTAAGAAGGTTGTGCGTTGGGTATCGAGGTGTGCTCGCAATAAACCTAAACAAAACACAGATCAGAAACCAATTTTATTGAGTGAAGATTCAGATTCCGAAATCGAGCGGTTTCTGACCGAGGAGTATCCATACTCACACGGCCTTTGTTCAGTCAAGCCCTACGACTACGTGTCGAACCTCCCGTCATGCTTTAGATATGACCCCAACTTCCCCGGGATCAAACTCGACAGTGGAACTGCTGGTAAATCAAGAAATTCCTCGCCTGTAACTACACGGCCTGATCAACCCCGGTGCAATGAATGCAACTCTTGGCTTGACCGATATTATACAGATGTCCCTCTACTCCAATCCCAAATCAAGTCCTTGGAGGACCGAGTAACTATGTTAACCAAAGAAAATGACAGATTTCTAGCTAATGATAAAAGGCAGAAGACTACAGGCTCTGTGGTTTTCAAAAATGTAGAGGCGGCTACTGCCATTGTTAATTCAAAAATAGCTTGAACGGATCGAATCCCTGAAACCAAGGTATTGTATTTCAAGAATGATTTCAAAATGATTTTGTTTGCTTTGAATTAGTATAAAGGATTTGTTTGATAAATCACATATATTTTTGTTATGATTAATTTGATTCAATACGATTTTGTTTGTAAATAATAACTAGCTACAGAATCGTGAGATCTTGTAGCTAGTCATAAAATTTGAATTTTTGTTGATTTTACAACTGAACACAATCTGAACAACATGTATTCTTGTGTATTTACAGGTACACATGAATTTCAAAGGATATTGGATCGATTGTGGCATCTTTCAACATGTTTTTTTTTACATAGTTTTGGATTAGGTTGTTAGTCTTAGATAGAAATTGAAATTTGGGAGATTGTTCCCATAATTTTTGCAAATAGTTTTGATAATTTCCACAAGGAATGTTTTCTTCATGTGGCCTTTATATACCTATTATTTTTTGTAAACAAACCATCACTGCTTGGGGAGCAGAGACTATGGACTGGTGATTGTACAGACTCGAATGAAAGTGGATGTTTTGTACGGCTTTAGCTTCAATATATCATACTTTTTTTCAAGTTTTTGTGCATTTCAATTTGTAATCAAATTATTGACTACTTTAGATATCAAAATTTGTTACAGGTTGATGTGATGCGATTTAAAATGTGTCCATATATGATGTCTCTCATTTTACCTTACAATAATTATCCTGTTTTAATTTAATGAATAGAAGGTTAATCTTCTTTGTTAAATGAGAAGTTATGTACAAATCTTTGCAGTGGGATTTATCTTAATGTGATTATTTGTAAACTAAAAAAATTGTTTTTGATGCATCCTTTACCTGTTCTGTCGTTAGCATTCAAGAGAGTTGTTGCTTCATGTTTACGCGAAGTATTGGAAAATCCGGTGCTGGTTGGCCTCATCGAACAGTGAACGCAGATGCCTATGTACAAGACAAGTAGGAGATGATAATTTCAGGTTAGTTTGCTATTTAATTTTAATAGTTTAATTAATATGAGAATTCTCTGTAGTTTATATAGATATACAGTACATATTACTATTTTTATTGCTTAATTAGAGAGTTGTTGTTTCATTTATTTTTTCATAAAAGTTATAAAAATCCAAAAATACTAGCTTCGCTGTCATAAGGCAATTCATATATGATTTTGCAGATTTCGATCAAAATTTGCATTTTGTAAATACTGTATAGGTAACAGAGATACAATATATCAATACACTGTACATTTAAATAAGTAGGATTATTATTTCATTAATATTAATTAGCGAACTGTGAATATATATTAGACCTGTATATAGTTTGCAGAAGCTATTTTTCACTTAGATTAGTTTCTTTAGCTTAGTTTTTCTTTCATTTTCCTAGGACTTAGATCGGCTAATGGAGCTTCTAAAACCGTCGGAGTGGATTAATCCAAACGGCTTGGGTTATTTAGACAACCCCGGACCAGATTCACTCCTCCAGTTGACGAGCGGTCAATTTCGTCCGTCAACACATAGCCACGAGAAATATATTGTGTATTTATTCTCTTAAAGAATTCAAATTAGGACATAGCCACGAGACATACACAGTGGATCTATGTGTCAGTAAAAACTCTTGAATACTCCCTTGCAACTTGGACCGATATGGTGAGATCCAGGGTCTTCATTTCCATCATCCTGAAGTATGAATCTATTCATGTGATTACAGATGTCAAAGTCGAACATGGTAGAAACCACTTCAATTATCGGTCATTAATGAAAATCGTTAACAAGTGCGAGGGAAATCACCATTGATGTCAATGACTCCCAAGGTACTCTAGTACAATCCAATGAATGTGAATGAATGAGTTTAAGTCAAACACTCGATGGAATATTACAATCAGGGGCCAATAATGTGAACCCATTGTTGAAAGCGAAGAGACCTGCCATTGAGGCATGCAAGATCCAAGGTGCTAAATGATTTCTAAGTTTTGTTCCCGGATAATGAGTTGAAGTCAACAAAAAAAGAATATTCATAGGAGGGCCTCAATGTATTCCCCAAAAATGACATGAAATATGTAACAGATTTGAAGTAGGTCAGAGAATGAAGTGATTTGGAACTGACATGGGGAAGGCCAAAATGGTAGAAAATTTAGAACTACAGATGGTCGACTCAATAGAAGGCTTGTTTAGGTTGGACTTCTCTTGAACATATGAACGACACGAAAATTGTCTTGGTAGAATTGAATCAAGGAGGACCCAACATATGGACTTGTGAATGTTCAAATGAGAGACAAATGGATTTCCCAACCCGGATATAGTGATGAAGGAGGGTGTCATGTTCAAGAGAGACTTAATGCCACTAACACAGATATAAATACACATTTCTTTCACAATTTTTCCCCACCATTTCTGGCGAGTACCTCTTTATTTTTACACAAGATTGAGGAGGATAACACATGCTTGTAATGTAAGCTCATCCTTTGGATGAATACCTTGGAGTATTTTTAACGAACCCTAGGAAGGAGTGGTTCGGTCCCATATGGGCCTTTCTATGCTTGTTTTACGAATCTGAAGAAAGAAAACTCTGGGGTTTTTCATGTTTAGAGATTCTGAAAAACACTTAAAGAAAACTCCAAGATGTCCTTTTTCGTAAGCTAGTCTGACAAGACCGAAAAAGAGATAATCTACTGCTCATCAAACGCTTTCTTAAAATACTTTTACAAGCATGAAAAGAACAATGTCACTCGGCTATATTTTCATGTTTAGGGAGTTTGAAAAGAGCTTAAAGGATACTTCATAGGGTTCGTTTTTAGTATTACCAATGCGAGTTTGAAAAAGTGATAAAAGGTTACTTGATTGCATTCTCATGGTTTCATGAGCATGAGAAAGAATTAAGACTGTGCTCAGAGTTTTTCCTAAAAAAACCTAAAAGTATATGTACATAAGAAAAACACACAAAAACAACCAAAAATGGAGGATCTATGTCAAACGTCCCATCCTTAGATCTTTAAATCTGTAATAGAAACACTTTGCAAAGTTCATTAGACTTAGGGCATAGGTAAAATATTTAAAAAATAATTTAATTTGCAATAAAAAATTGTAAAAAGTAATAAAATAGGTCAAAATAACCCATTTACCATTACATTTTGCAATTTCACCCAAATAGTGCCCAAAACCCTCATTTTCTTCCAAATTTCAAGTGTCGATTCCGGAGCTTCGCGTGGACCATTTCGTGAATCGTTTCCGTCAAAAAGGTAATCTCTTGCCCCTTTCTCTTTTCATGGTTTAAATTTTCATTTTAAATGGTTTATTGTTTAGTTAAGGTCGATTTTTTGGAGTTCATTGCGCTTTGAGATCGTCACAGGCTCACGCTATCGTGAAATGCGACAATCCCAAATCATCATAGGGGACACATAGCCAAGGTGCGACGACCTCTCTCTGTGTAAAATAAATCCCCTGCGACGACCGCAAATCAATTTTTGAAAAGAGAAGATGAGTTAGGAAAACTTCCAAGTTTTGATTTTTGATGAATCTAATCTTTCTTTGATGTTGTTTGGAAGGTTTTCCTCAGTCAAAATGCTTGAGTGGAGGGAATGTGAGCACGAATAAGAAGACTACTTTTTTGAGAATGAACCAGGCATTGACATGCACTCCAGGAGTGTGGTTTACTCAAATTCTTCAAGGTTCAGGGCATGAGAGCCCAACTGAGGCTATTGGAGTATCTAGTCCACATGTGGGATGTCAATGAACAAGCCTTTCATGTGGGTGTGCATACACTCACCTTGGATATAGATGACATTTACTTTCTAATGGGGTTATCTCACCGAGGCTCTCGGGTATCACTCTCGGGAAGCAGGGGTGGAGGAGAACCCATGGATTATTAATTTGCACACCATTGTGTGCCAGGTAGAGAAAATCATAGTGGCAAGGTTTCCATTATGGATGTTTAAGATTTACCATTGGGAACTATCCTTTATACTATCACCTGGATCGCAGGGAGTGCGACTCCCCGCATGGATTTACAAAGCCACTTTCAGTACGCTATAGAATGTATGGAGCCTTAGGTATTCAATTGGTGCGAGGGTATCTTGAAGAACATGAAGAATCAACTGACAAAGTGTCAGAACGGTCGGTCGAAACAGTTTGGATATGGATCCATTTTAGTATCCTTGTTCCTGGAGAGGGTCCCCATATTACGTCTACAGGTGGAGTACCCTCTCCGCAATATCCACAAATGAAAACATGGGTGGATTTGATGGCTCATCATGGTGGCATGCCTATTGTAAAATATGACGAAGCTTTCTTCTAGTGGTTGAGAGGTCAACTAATCATGGTGGAGGACTATGCTCACACTGGGAAAGACTTCTGTGGGGATCCTGACTTGGCTCTACCTAAGGGATCGCAGTGGGGAGACATAGGTAAGAAGAAATTTTTTCATTATATGAAGTTTTGGTATTTTAATTATAAAATGTTTTTGTCATTTATCCAATACTAATCAAGTGCTCTCAATAATGCAGATGTGGCGCGTTATCATCCTCCAAAATCATCTCCCATTCAAATGCGAGGAGATATAAGTGTTGTGGTGGAATGAGGAGTGGTTGTTGAAGATCTCTAGGAGATCAAACAAAACCTAGAGGGATTAACCGTGAACATCCCTAATATCACGGTGGTCAAACTACCTCAGTGCTACCAACACCACACAGTGGGCATATACTAAAAATACAAAAAAACTCATGCAAAAATAGTTTAAGCATATTACTTCTTCAAGTAAATCCCATTTATGGGTTCACTCAAAGGAATTTCATCATAATCTACCAGCTCATAAGCCCCTTTCTCCAATACTTGTTTAACGATATAAGGGCTATGCCACATGGGCTCGAATTTCCCATCCCCTAATAAGTCATGATCTTGTTCATAAAGGAGAACCAAATCACCCTCAGAAAAAACATGTGGTTTGACATGCTTGTCGTATTGAGATTTAACACGTTTCTTGTGAGTTTCAATGACTAAGGCAACATCACAACGAGTCTCATATAATTGCATCAAATATAAGAAATGTTCTTGTGCAACTCAGGTGTTAGGGATAAGTTTGACAACTAGTTTCAAAGATGGGATTTAACATTCAATCGGAAGAATAACTTCGATACCATATACTAATTGGAAAGGTGTGAACCCTGTGGAAGATTTAACAGATGTCCTATAGGCCCATAATTCCGAGAAGAGCATCATGTGCCAACTTGAATTGTGAATTCCTACCATCCGTCGAAGCATAGTAGTGAGAAATTTGTTGATTTATTCAACCTAGCCATTAGCCTATGGATAGTAAGGTGTTGATTTTTCATGTCGAAGACCCAACTTCTCGGTGAGTTCAGACATCATGAAATTGCAAAAATGACTACCATGGTCAGTGAAGATGGCTTGAGGGACACCAAATATAGTAATTATATGATTGAATATGAACAATGTTGTAGTTTTCACGGTATTATCAAATGTAGGCATCGCCTCGACCCATTTAGTGAAATAATCCATGGTTACGATAATGTATCCATGCCCCCCGGCCGAGTGAGGGTTACATGTCACAAAGTCAATGCCTCATTTAGTGAATGGACCAATGGAACTCACAAGGTAAAGAGGAGCAGGATGAGATCAAATCTTATTGTTATACGTTTGACAAGCGTGGAATTTATGAACGACAATAATGCAATCCTTAAACAATGAAGGCCAAAAGTAACCATCTCATAAGATCTTTTGGGCAGTGTCATACCCAGACATATGACCGCCACATGCTCCAGAATGACAATCATTTAAATCTTTCTCAACTTCATCATAGGTTATACATCGTCGAAAAATGGAATCAATACCACAACAGTAAAGGGTATCACCAAGGATAATGTATTGACGGGATTGATACCTAATACGACGACGATATACACTAGAAATATCGGGCCAAAAAGTTTGGGTTTGGAGATAAATGATAATGTCTCCATACCATATGTCATCAGAACTGATCAGAAAGAGAGACTCGTCAAGAAAGAAATCCTTTGCCACAGTTTCTATCTCATTAGAGGAAAGGTCACATATCAACTCGGCAAAAACCAAAGATTTTTTTGACTTGGGTCATTCAAACTCCTGGAGAATCACTATCCATTTGGAGTATTTTCCCCCCAACAATTGTCGAGTAAGGATGTGTTGCATAGGTTTTCAATCATAAATGATTGTGGTTTTGTGCAATAAGATATAATGATGAAAACATTGAAAAACTTGAACAACTGTCAAGGCTAGTTTCTCCACATGCATATATTTGATTTTGGTGGTCGTGAGACTCCGAATCAAATCGTAGATAACATTTTCATCGTGTGAATAATCCTATTGGAATAAAACCATAGCTATGGTAGAGTCTGAAGTAGCTAAGTATAATAAATAATCTCGACTATAATCGGGAGGAAATAAGAGTGGTGTATGGGTTAAGGCAAGTTTTAAAGCTTCAAAGTATTTGTTGGCAGTGTCGTCCCATACAAAAGCGTGACCCTTCTTAAGAATTTGAGTAAAACCTTTCATTAATTCAACATAATTGGGGATGAATCGACAAAAAAAAAAATCCTTCCCTTGCAAACTTTGGAGTTGGCGTAAGGTAGAAGGAGGAGGAAAATTGAGAATAGCCTCAACCTTCAAAGGGTCCACCCTAATCCCATGTGTAGAAATGATAAAACATAGAAGTCTTCCAGACTCCATAAAAAAAATTCATTTATGTGGATTCAATCATATGCGATAATAGAGACAGCATAGGAAAATGTCTTGTAAGTGTGCCAGGTGATCCTGGCGACACATGAAATGTGTCGGTAAATCATCTAGGTAAGGTTGTTCAATGTGATTAATATCATGAAAAGCATAATAAATAGCGCGTTGAAAGGTTGCACCAACATTCTTGAAACCAAAAGGGACTTTCCAGTATGAAAAGGTTCCCCAAGGGAAAATAAAAGCAGTCTTATGTTGATCTGCGGGTAAAATATTGATTTGATTATAGCCGGAGAAACCATCCATCAAAGAGAAGATTTCACTCCCAGCACAATCATCAAAAATTTGGTCAACGAAAGGGGTTGGATAATTATATTTGGGACAAGCCTTGTTGATATCCCTATAATCGACACAAACACAGATCGTGCCTTGTTTCTTCGTAACCAGAACAAGATTGGACACCCAATCAGTCAAAGCCACAGGATAGACAAAATTGGCTTTAAGAAGTTTTTCAATTTCGAGTTTAATAACAAAAAATTTATGTGGATGTATTGGGTGAAGTCTTTGTCAAATGGGTTTAGCATCTGGGTAAGTCTTAATCTCATGTACAACAATATCTAGATCAATTCCAGACATCTCTTCATAACTCTAGGAAAAAAACTCACATAATTCTTGAAAAAGGGTCTTGTAAATTCAGATCTCATCAGGAGAACATGAGGCATCGATATGAACATTTTCCACGATTCTGGGTTTCATCAAAATATCTAGAGGGATGGTGGGTGAAATATTTCCCAAGTTCCCTTCATACAAAACATCATGTGTTGGTTCAAGAACAGGGGAAATAGTAACGATAGTATACAGATTCAAAATCCGTTGGTAACTCTCTATGGTCTCGGGTTCCAGGAAGAGGATAGAACGATGATACCCATTGTCCCATGGGGTATCTTCCATATAAATAACTATCATTATCATCTCATCGGTGTGAAACACGACATGAAACGGATCCGGAGAAGTATCTGAGAGAGAACGAGAAGAAGGAGTTGTCGATTGAATAACTTGATAAGACAATTCTACGAGACTTAAAGGCATTTGGTCATTGTAACGAAGACAGTCGTCTGAGCTAGGTACTATCTAAGGGTCATAAGACTCATGGATTTCACCAACAATGGTCGAGATCATGTTAATCGAAGAGAAAAAAGGAGGAGGAATATTGGGTGGTGGAATAGGGAAAGTACCGATTAACGATGAATCTTTTAGAGACCTACACTGACATTCTCATAACCGGGAGGTGTTTTTGCAATAAAAGGTATGTTACTAGTACATGAATTGGAATTAAAGAAGGCGAGTTGAACGACAATAACAAATTTTCCTTGGTGAGGGAAACATATCACATGAAAAAGATTAGAAACAACTGCACACATAGAATCAATCCAACTACAGCCAAGTAGAAGGTTGTAATCGAGAGGTGCATCAAACACCTCAACCTCAACAGTAATCGCTTTTCCTTCTAAAATAATAGATAATGAAGGAAGAACACCATGAGTTTTAAACCATGTATCATTAAATATTTTATAGTATTGTGTGACTCGGTAAGGGCAGGAGAACCATTGGATTTCCAACAAGTGACAGACATGATGCAAGTCGAGTCTCGTTCATCAATAACGGTTCGACAAATATTCTTATTTTCCACAATGACTTGTATTTGAAATGCTAATTGAGGAGGGAGTCTTGGAATATGATCTTCCAAGTCAAATATTATCAAGTTCATATCGGTAGGATCAATTCCACTAATATCGTTTAACAGTGCCTTCTGTTGCGTAGGACAACTTTGAAGGACTTCAAGAGCCGACATCGCAGAAGGTGCCTATGAAAGATATTCTACAATACCGTATTTTTGAGCAGCATGTGCGTGAGGGTTAAATGACGACTTACGAACAACGCCCTTAGGAGGAGGACAAAGAACTATATATAGACTCGGTCGTTTGAGATGAAGAGGATTGTTGGGAGGTGAAGTCGATGGAGGAGGTTGAACCAATGGAGGTGGTGAATCATCAACTTTTTCTTTTGAAGGAGAATAATATTTGGCTCGAGTAGCGAATGCAAATTCATTCTTCTTGGAGTCACCAGTGCACATAAGTACATAAGAGGTGGTAGAGGGAGAAGGTTGGTCATGAATGACCAATTGGTCATGTTGTTGAGAAGGAAAAGGTTGTGACAAAAAGATGGGTGTAGGATGTGTATCGATCCCTTGCAGGACCTTAGTAACCTCAATACATCGTGGACAATATTTCGTATAATGATCCTCACCATAGATAAGACAAGGATAACACGGTTTTCTCTTTTATTTGTCATCAGCAAGCTAAGTCTTGGGTTTATCGAATTGTTGATTATTATTTTTGTCCTCTTTATTTTTACCCTTCCCTTTATTTTTATTTTTTATTTTTACCGATAGGTGTAGATTGAACAGTGTTAACCTCAAAGGTTTTACTGGGAGAAGGAGTCAGAGGAGGAGTATTTTTTACATTAGAATAAGTATGGAATTGGAATGACTTGCTTGTTTAGACTGAGTCTCAGTGTGAAAAGTTCCAATCACGCCATCAACAACATGAGAAGATATTGGAGGTATTGGGGTTGTATTTGTAGATGGACGAGGAGCATCAGTGATCAAGTCATATAGTGTGTTTGTTTGTGAATAAACGAGATCTAAGTATTGATCACGACTAATCGCCTACTCTTCAGTGACGACACCACCCATGGTGACATCACAGGATATAGGACCGATGAGTGACTTGGTAAACCACTTAAACAATAGTTGATCAGGAAGGGGAACTTTGATTAAATTTCTTCTCCACCTCCACTCATGAATATGATCGGAAATATGAGTAGAAGAGGATTGCTTAAATGAACTCAAAATTTTGGTTCATGTCTCATATCGTATTGGTAACTGGTAATGTGTTAAAAAATCCGTAGCTAAGGTGTTGAAGTCATTGAAGAATCCTCATGGAAAATTGATATACCATTTGGCTGCCAAACCCGTAAGATTTTGTTGGAACAAACATAATATAATGGATTCATCCATCAAGGATTTGGATGAACACCAAAGATGGAAAGTCATGACGTGATTATCTGGGTCTTCTCCTGATCGATCATAGAAACTTATGAATGTATGATGGTAAATTGGCAGGTATTACCGACCAATAAGGATAATGCAAGATAGGATCATTCAAAATCCCAGATAAATCCAGTAAATCCAAAGTAGCAAGAAACGATAGCTATCTGTTTGCTTGAGGAAACTGGTAATTTTGAGGAGGTAGTCCTGTAGGTATACCAGTAGGACCATAAGAAGTCTGTAGATAGTTAGAGGGTCCTGTCAAATTCGATGGTGGAGGGTTTTGAGTCAAATATCCAACATGAGTTGGTTGATTGAGTAATATTCCTTGGAAAGGAGCATTAGACTGAAAATCCTTACCCCAGGTAGGATTCATAGAACCTAGATATGGTTTCCCGGGATTAGGGGTACAAAAGAATTAACTTGAGTATTTTTCCCCCCAGGGGGTTGTTGATTTCCTTGGAAAGGAAAATTCCAAGGTTGATACTGTAATCCATGGATATATTTCCTTTATTCTGGGTTATGACTCCCAACTTGGATTTTCCCCCCAACTTGGGGTTGGCCCCCAACTTGAGGTTTCCCCACAAATTGAGGTTGAACTCCAACGGGAATTTGAAAACCAGAAGTGACAGAATGACTTATGTCTCCAACTTGATTAGAGCTACTTGGGCCAGGATGATTAGATCCTCTAGGAGGAGGTGGAGGAGGAATGTTAGGCCCTCTGGAGAGAACCTAGGTAGGTGTAGGAATAAAAATGCTAGCAACATTATACCCAGGAGGAACAAAAATATTAGGCCTTCTGGATGGACTCTGGGTAGGATTAACAATAGAAGTATTAAGAGAATTATACCCAGGTGGAAGTGACATATTTTATCTAAGCAGAAGTGGTGTTCCAATAGGATCTTGAGTGATTACCGGATTTCCGACATAAACATGTGTAACTTGTGGGACCATGGTAGAGATAGCAAGCTGGAGGGGAAGAATTGTATGAGAACCAACCAACAATTGGTCTGAAACTGTCACAACATTATTGTTCATGCCAATAAAATGATCTAAAGGTATTGTATAAGAAGTGGAAGTCACATGTGTATTTGATGCCATCGGTTGATTAGGACTCATTCCTAGTTTATCAAAAATATTGTCCTGAAGAGGTCCTCCAAAGAGAATATACATGGGTTGAGCTAAGATTAAAGATTCCAGTAGTATGAACCGGAGTTCTAAATGATTCACTCTGGAAGGGTGAATCATCTACACCAGAATTTGTGTAAGGTCCAATAGGTATTCTAGTATAATCTTCAGCAACAACGTCTCCCAACGAGTTTATTCAGAGAAAATGTGGATCTTGTATAACACTCAATAATGGATTTACAGGAAGAGTTGATTCTTCCAATGGAGTAGAACTTCCAATCTTAGAGGCCATGTCGTTATTGATTTCTCCTTCAGGAGAACCCTCTGGTGAGTTAGGAAGAAAAGGAGTGTATTATTCCGAACCTTCTGGAGGTAACCCTTGCATCCTATGTGAATGGCGAGGGCCGATGTTGGCCACACTAAATAAATAATGAAAGAAATCTATGGCCAACTAGAGAAACAAACAACACTCACTAATAAAATCTAGATATAAAACACGCAAACAAACCTTCTTATTTTGAAATCACTATTTGGTGATGAAATCCAATGTCGTGAAATCAATGCAAGAAGGGGTTGGGATAAAGAAAGTGGAAAAGTTACGTTGATGACCTACTTAACCGAATTACACCCTGGTGCAAGCTCCCACACATAATCGTGGGTATACCCTCCAAGGAGCCTGAGTGATTTTGGCCAACATCGATTCCAGGTACCATGAAGACTTTCCCCTCCAAAATCACCTCGTGTAAATACTCTAAAGAGATAGGCCACTAAGGTTACCAATTATGACAATGATGCCTAGGGAAGCAGTCGACAGTCCAATCCACGCACAAGGGCATGGTATCTGAGCCCGAAATTTACTCAAGAAGGTCCCCATAGGATTTTCTTCTCAATTGACCCCCAATAATACACGTAATATCCACACTAATACCAACGAAGCAGGGTGAGTAACTCTTTTGGCCCTAATGCGACCTCGTGATTGACCCTTATGTAAGAAGGGCTTCCCAAGAAAAAATGTAGCAAGTGGATTTAAACTCTCTCTATCACAAGATACTATTGTATTTTTTGATGTTTTGGAGAGTGTGCCTTACAACCTATTCCAAAGATCTATCCTAACTAAGGTTGGTGTATAAAATTTCTAGAAAATAAAATTTGCTAATAGATTTTAAAATTACACTGAATTTTAATGGTTGTTGCTTACTCAAAAAAGGAAACGGAAATGAAATTGATGATGTGTTTGACCTTGACCCAATAAAATGCAAAAAGAGATGATATGCAATCATTTAATTCGATGAACTCTAATTAAAATAGGGAGAAGGTTTCTCTTTCCAGAATACAAAAAGTTACAAAGAAAAAATTTTCAATCTTTGAATGATATGGATTCCAAACAATCAAAACTACTAAATCTTCTAATTTTCTCTTTTCAACAAATATTTGAAGGCAACAGATTTCTTACAAAGATTACTAAAATAAGAATAAACTTCAATCCTTTCCTTTTCAAATAAGAACTGAGACACAATACAAAAAAGAAAGAAAGCTCCAAGAAGGTTAATTCATTCTCAACACTATTTCCGAAATCAAACTCATAATGCAAGCAAAAAATGAAAAGATAAGAAATTTTTTGTCGAATGAAAACAAAAATTGTTCCCTAAGAAACAACAATCCAAAACTTGAAAATTAATCCAAAAATCAAAGAGATCAAGAACAACTTATCAAGCAAGCACTCGAGAACAAAGCCTTGAGATTATACCCTTGCAATAAGAAGTAATAAATGAAACTTACAAAGCTTTTGAAGAAGACTCTCAATTCTTGAAATCAATCACATTTAGGCTTAAAATATGAAAACCAATCATTCACCAAGACTAAAAGTTCATCCGAAGAAGTAAAGACAAATATGGGAAAAGAAAACAAAGTTGATTGTCACTCCAACAATTCCTACAGGAATCATCGTAGGCTGTAGAAGGGTATAGTGCAACGATGAAGGATCATCGCAGACTTTAGAAGGGTATCATGCGACAATGAAGGATCATTGCAGGATGAAAGCTAGACACATTGCGACGTCGTCGCTCTAGTTCTCATAAGAAGAGTGCAATGATGTTTGAATATAAGGAAATTTTGAAAGGATGACAAAGTTTTTCAATGAAATTTCAGAACCAGGGAGTCAAGATGGATCACCCACGGACTCAAAGAATGAAATTGACCAAAAGTAGGCAAGCTAAAAGAAAATAAGAAGAAAAAACCAAAATAAGTTGTCCCCAATATGGTCGCCAATTTTGTTATTGGACAAATCGGTAAGTGAGGACACAAACTAATCTCCCTAACTTCAACAGGAAGCTAGAACAAAACAGGGCAGAATACAAACTCCACCTTAGAGTTCATTGTAATATAAACTAGTTTAGAGAGGGATAAATGACATACCTTTTAAATGACGTTTCGATCATCGATAGTGTCATACTTTTAGCTCCATCTTTGGATTTGTGGGATGGTGAACCTGTTTAAGAAGCACAAAATGACAAAGGGAGAGAACAATGATATATATATTCCAATGAATTCTATGTATAAGATAAAGGAGTTATACAATAAAAGTAAAGACGCCTTTATAGGGAAGAAATGTATTTATGCATTATATTAAATGAAAGTGGATAATACAACCTATGCCTTGATGTTGCAAGGTCCCTTCCAATGGCTCTTTGATTCAACACACAGACCTTTTCTCCAATGCCTTTGACGAAGAATATCCACAATCTAACTTAGAGAGCTAAAGAAAAGCTATCTCCGGTATCATCTATAGAAGAATTCTTCATGCATCAGAAAGCCTTAGCCTTTTCCATAAGAGATCCTTGTTTATATAGGGTGAAAGAGGGATGTATGAGGAGATTAGGATGATCCCACTAAATCATAGAAGCGATTAAGATCCAAACTGAATGGAGGCCACCTCATATTCTAGAAGATTCCCTTCTAGAACCTTCGTGAATTTCACTTTTCCTTTTGTTTAAGCATCGTCGCACCCTATGCATAGGTATCATGCGACGATGTTGTAGTCCAGATTTGGTGCAGCATGTGACGATCAAGCATCGTCGCACCCCAAGCATAGATCATGGTGCGACGATCTCCTTTGACATAGTTTTTAAGGAAGAAAATCTAATCCACTTTTCTCATGGAGAAAGTATCTTTTAGTGTTTTCAGAGAACATGGAAGTGAGTCATGCACATATCGTCAATTGATCACTGGGGTGACCAAAATAATGTGTAACAATGGTAGGACTACAACTTCATGCGACTTTGAGATATACTGAGGGTATGGCCGACATGAAAAGTCAAGAGTTATGGGAAATGGTTGACATGGAATTATAGACATCCTTTGAACAAGAGCATGAGACATATGGATAACTCAAGTAGCATAGACTTGATGATAAAACTTCATGATGCATGAGGCATCAACAAACTCTCCATAGGGACTGGAAGAATAACCAGTCGAAGGAGTAAACTCTAAGTAACGATCTCATCTTCCTAAGGTCATTCTAAACCCAAACTTTGGATGACAATAGACTCAAAATTTTGCGCTCTGTTCAAAAGCGACAAAACTACTGTCGATATGAGATAATATTCTTTTCCCACCCGTCCTTTTTTTTTTCATAGGCAAATAAATGTTATAATACAAGAGAGGAAATGAGTGTCACAAGTAAGAAACTAGCTCCAAATAGTGGAACACACCTATGCTCAATGCAAGGAAGTGCATGTGGGGCATGGACACTCGGGGGAATGTTTCGTCTTAGGGTACATGGTGTCAAGATGCAAAGGATATAAAAAAGGCTCTTCTTGGCTAGTGATGCAAATTGTTGAGGTAAGAGGCTTATAACGAGAAAGTGATAATTGGAAATAGGCTCAACACTGCAAGCAGGATGATGGAATGCAATTACACCTTAACTCCAAAGAAAGTATTTTTTTGTATATTTAGTCCCCTAGGCCTGAAAAAGTGTAAAATAAACCCAATAGAACTCTTCTAGCCAATGGTGACTAGAGTATTCATTTTTTGTAAGTAGTCTAGTTGGTCTGAAAAAGGGTTAAACTTACACCAAATAGATGTCCTTTCAAATCCATTTAACGAGTGTGAAAGAGACAAGTTCACTCGGCAATATTTTCATTTTTTAGAGAGTCAGAAAAGAGCCTAACCAAGACTTGGGGAGAGTCCCATAGGTAAAAGTCAAAATGATTGTGAGTAAGAATATGTGGTTCGAACGAAAAGTCATATCAGAACTACAAGGAACTCTCGGTCCTATGGAATAACGTTTGCATGGGCACCAAATAGCACAAAGGTTCTAACTAGGGTACCCATGTTTGGTAAGCCTCAACCACTTAATAATGGCACTTCTAGTAATAGTTAGAAGGTTTGTGTCGATAATAAATGGGTTTGTATCTAGCGTGTATGGATCACGGTCATAGGATGATGCAAGAGTGCAAAACAAAGTGAAAACCTTTCCTATATGCCGATGAAAGAATATACTTGTTGAAGGCATGAACGAGCGGTGTGACACTTGAAACCGCAAAAAATCCTAGACAAAACCACCAAAAACCAATTCTTTCCACTGCATTATTAGTCCATAAGGTCAAAAATTAGCACAAACTATATGAAGTGGGTAAAAAAAGTGTACTAATAGTAAAAATAGACCATTTTACCATACCATTTGAGTTTTTTCACCCACATAATGCATTTTAGGCCATTTTTCCCATGATATTCAAGTGTCAATTGCGGGAGCTATGATAAAAAAATTAGCAACCATCTAGACCAAGTAAGTACCCATCCCCTCTACTTCAATTTCAATGGTTTAAATTTCAATCTTAGGCCTCATTTTTTGAGTATTAGAGGGCGTAATATGTAAATTAGGGTGTACATGGGTGACAGTTCATTTGGTCGTGTATACGACCTCATATACATGAGAAAAGTGAAGCATGCATGCATATATGCATCCCTATACATGATTGTTAACAAGCTAGCCCGCACACAAGTCCATGAACACTTTTTTGAAAGGATTTAACTCAAAAAATGGTTTTTCCTTTGCAATATGGTGATTGAATGGAGGGAGAGGGAGCATGAAGAGATCGATGCAGCAGTGGTAAGGGATGTAGGGGCCCAACAAGCTTTAAAAAGATGTGGCCTTTATAAATTTTGGGCTCTCAAAGGAATGAGGGTTCAAGTGACGTTACTCCAGTTTCTATTAAACTACTAGGATATGGACAAAGAGGCCTTAAACCTCAATGGGAAACCATTGAGGATTGAAGTGGACGACATATATTTTATCACAGGATTGTCTCGTCGAGGCGAGGTAGTGAATCTCAAGGATTGAGGGGCTGAGGGTGGTATGACTATGGAGGAGTACATTTCCACCCACTGTGTTGCAGACACAAATAAAGTAGGGATCCAACTCCCAATTAGAGCAATCAAGAACCTGAGTTTAAATATCATTGTTCTTGTACTTACATGGATTTTGAGGTCAGCCTCGTTGCACTAGGCATCAAGGCCACTCATGTTTTATGCAGTGGAGTGTTTAAGACCCACTATTTATGACTGGTGTACCTCACTACTGGCTAACATGAAGAGCCAATTGACGGATTGCAAACAAGGGAAAAAGAGAAACTTCATATTTGCATCCATTCTTTGTATTTTTTCTTTGAGCGGGTTTCAGGCTTGAGCCCTAGAGTAGAGATTACTCTACATGGACCGCGTGATCCATCCATGTCATGGTGGACCGATGTGATGAGGCGACTATGAGGTGGTAGGGTGTCAACCCCCTACAATGATGAGTTCTTTTTTTGGTGGAACCGACTAGTCATAGCCATCGACGACTACTCTTACAGCAGGATCAACTATAGAGGATATTCAGACATGCCTTTTACACCAAGTTCCACCTACGGTGTTATTGGTAAGAATTTTTTTTATATATTTCATTTTTTTGTGTTTTTCAATAAAATAAAAAATGAAAATATTTTTTGTATGGTATCAAGTATCAACAATTTCTTTATTACACAGATGTAGGTCTGCGACGGCCAGAGGATTCCCACGACATTGGTGGAGGAGCCAAGGAGATGAGCACGTAGGAGGAGATGCAGAGAGAGTGATGCAGAATGTGTAGGGGAACCTGTCTTGATTGATGCACAATATTCTTATGGTTCAAGTGGAGGATCTGCCAGAGGATATGCAACAACAGGTGGTGGGTGTACCCCATGCGTGGGTGCAACTCTTCCAGCGTCTGGAAAATTTCATAGTGTGATATCATGTTATGCGTCTAGCGCCACAGGCATAGATTCCATGGTCATATTATATACCAACCATATATGTATTTTGAGGGTGTAAGCCTCATTTTGTACTATGACACCATATTTGTTTTGAAAGGATGAAATATAAAAAAAAAATGGTCTTCGTCTTAATTTATATATGTTACACTCTGTACATGCATGAATGTGTTTTGTTTTCTTAGATATGTGACAAATTCTAATCTAAAGTATAATTAGCATGTGCATCATATACATGATTAAAAATTATAGGTATGTCATTATAAGTAAGAAAATCAAAGTATCGTTCCAAAATTCATACCTGTAGGAATCATCATAGTAGAGTAGGGTCTCGCACATGGTAACTATCGTTTAACTGACATAGGACTAACTGGGAGTCCAGGAGAACCTCTAAAGACCAAACACCATGTGAAATGGCATTGCGTAATAGTTCTATAAGGGCACTATACTCAGCCACATTATTCGTCGATGGCTCTAGACGAACTCCATCTAAAGACACCAGTTGGCCCTCGGGTGAGTAAATGACCCAAGCAGTGGAAGCCATGTTCTGGGTATGAAGACTGGCACTGTCCGCGAATCCTAAGTAAATTGAAGACTTCGTTGACATCTTCCAACCAAGGGAATAACTTTACAAGTAAGTCGATGAAACAAACGAAAAGATGCCTATACACTAATATACACTAGTATACAAAAGGGCACGCCCAAGATTTGAGGGCTTAAGCGTAATACCTTTTAACGTAGATCCCATTTATGGGCTCATCCAACGTATTCCCTTCATAATATTCCAAATTCATAGGCTCCTTTCTCTAAGACACATCGCATGATATAAGGACCGTGTTGTTTATTAATTGGGTTGGTTTTCAGTGATTTCAACCCTTGAAGAAAGTCCTGTAGAGAATTTCGGTAGCACAAAGGTTTGGGTAATGGACCCAAGTTTGTTTGATGGATAATGGTATGAGTTTTGATATATTTGCAGGTAAAAATATTCTAGAGAGATATTACATGTCATGCCATTTCCGGTGGTATGTGGAACGTCACATAACTCCTCATGGTTAGAGAGTTATGGCCATGTGAAGTTGGAGAACCCTCATGAGTCATCTAGAAGCCCGAAAAGGTCAAAGTAGTCAAAGTGTTTGCAAAGAAGAAATTATTTAAATAATAAAATGAAGTGATGAGTCTAGTATAAGTCAAAGAGGATGCAAAAGAAATTATTTAAATAATAAAGTTAATGGAAAACTTATTAATTATGGAAAGTGGTTAAGTTAAGTGGACAAGTGGTTATAAGTGGGTTAACCCTAAAATAAGGAAAGTGGGTTAAGATGGTTAGAAGGTAACCCCTTGAGGAAGCTACATAAAAGTATAAATAAGAGGCAAGGGTCTTTTATTCAAACACACTTGAATATCATTGAATATATATTTTTGTGAAAGGTTATTGGGGCAGGTATTATTGATAGAGAAGCGTGCGGTAGGAAAAGTGTGGCAGAAAAAGTGCAGCAGGAAAATTGCGGCAGAAAAAGTGCAATAGAAAAGTGCGGCAGGAAAAGTGCAGCAGGAAAACTGGGGAAGAAAAAGTGCGTAGGAAAGGTGTGGTAGAAAAAGTGCGGCAGAAAAATCGCAGCAGGAAAAGTGCGGCAGAAAAATCACAGCAGTGGATTCGTGGAAACAAAACCATGGCAACAGAACACTACAAGAAGAAGAAAAAAGGTATGGTTCTCATATGTGTAGTGTTGAATTTATGAATCAAGTTGAGGGTTTTCCTCGCAAATATGTTGGATGCCCTCTTGGGAGTTTATGGCTTCTTGTAGAGTTGATCTGAGGCAGATCTACTAAAGTTTAGTATTGGGTCATGTTTGAGGGATTTTGGTTGAGGTATGTTGCTGAAGTTATTTGTACATATAGAGGTTGTATAACAGTGAGGTTCTAGCACATGGTTTGAGGTACTGACTTGTGGTATAGTGTTTGAGGTATATGTGATCAGATCAGATTTGATGATGAAATTGATGAGGGATTTTGGTTGAGGTACATGTTGGGTATATGGTTGAGACAAGTAGTTGATGAGTTGGCACATACATGAGGTGTATAGATTATGATGTCGGTACATCTTGATGAGTCATAGTTGATATGTATTTGATGCATGATTGGTACATACTTGGTACATGGCTGGAGGTACTTGTTAGTAGTATTGTTAACACATGGTTTATGGATGATGTAGCATACTTGTCTTGATATATTATTAGAAGCACATATTGATCTTGGTGATGATTATGATTTTTTGTGATATGCTTGGTTGATGAACATCTTGGTGATATTGTGCATATGGTTGAGATTTTTATTGGTGATTAATCTTGGTGAGTAGATCTAATTTGGTTGATAAGATTGATGAGATAGGTTGTTGTGATAGGTTTTTTTGTACAGGTTTGGTGCATGGTTGATGCACTTGTTTATGGTACAGGTTGATGTATGGTACATGTTGGCACATGTTATTGGTATAGGTTGTTACAGGTTGATTACAGGTTGATTGGTACAGGTTTACAACAGTATATCTCACAATGATAGTGTGACAGTGGTTCCATCATTCTACTTCTATGTCAGGGAGGTTTGACGAGGCAAGGACAAGTGGTTGTAGACACCTTCCGTTTATAGCCAAAGAACATAGGGGTTTGTATCCTCCTTCTAGTTTTAGCCAGAGAATTGGGGAGTTGGAGCTTCCCTCGGGTTGTATACTGAGAAACTAGGGGGTTGGAGCCTCCTTCCAGTTGCAGCTGGAAAACAAAGGAAGTTGGTGCTTCCAATGAATGAAATTCTTAAAGACATATAAGAAAAAATGTGTCTTGGTTTTCTCCCGCTTTGTGTTTCCACGTAAAACATTGGTGTACCGTGTATGTGTGTGATTGCTCATTTGTTCGTTGTTTATTTAATCTGCAACTATTGGATGATAATGCTACATTGATATAACACTTGCATTTTATGGTGAAAATTTATTAAATTTCTCTATTATTGATTCACCACCCCTCTCAGTAATCCAACAATTGGTTTTAGAGTTGGTTCCTTCAGGAAACAGTTTAAACACTAGAAGGAGATTATGGATTATTCTGAGAATGGAGTACCAATGTTTAATGGTCAAAATGGTTTAAAGTATGAGATGTGGAGTAGAAGGAAAAAATTATTTTTACAAGCACAAGGACATTATATTTGGTTATCAGTTGTTACAAGATATGATAATTCAAAAAGGGAAAAGACTGCAACCAAGAAGGAATTGAAGAAGAATAACAAAATAGCAATGGATTTCATCTAGGAAGGATTACCTAATCCAGTAAGAGAAAAGGTTGGTAAATGTTCATCAGCCAAAGAACTTTGGGATAAGTTACATGACATATATTCTTCACTCATCGCAGATTCAGAAAATGCCAAAGAAGATGCAGATACAGATCAAGAAGAATTATGTTCACCATGTCAAACAGATTCATAAGATGAAGAGTACATAATAACCATAGGTATGTTGTTTTTATTTAATTGTGAAAAATGCAGACATCTTGAAATAAAATGCCATGAAGGAAATGAGACAGAATTTAACTAATTGAAAAGGAAGACAATTATGAAGCATAATTGATTAGTACTTTAGATTAACTAATAGAATAAAATAAGTCACTCAAGAAAGAATTGATGAAACAAAAGGAAAGTGTTCACATTTTTAAGAATCCCAATAGGTCATTAAGAACTTAAGAACTCAACTAGAAGAAGCCAGAAAGATCGAAATAAATCTTGAATATCAAAAGCAGTATTTGGAATCCAACATAGCAGCACAAAAGTAAGAAGCAGAAATGAGAGAGAACATATTGGCATATCATCTTAAGTAAATCACTAACGATCTAAACCATCTTGAGGCAGATTTTGGTCAAGAAGAGAGAGGACTTGAAGAAGAAATAATCACATTAAAATTTGAGCATAAAGAAGTGAAAAAAATAGAAGAAGTCATGAAGTCTTAGATAATGAAGAATGAATAAGAGGTTGAGAAGCTTGAAGAATAAGTTGCCACATTGAGAAGTAAAATCATCAAGCTCAACAAGAATGTTGAAGAGACAAAAACATCCACATCATTTATAGAAAATGAAGCGAAGCACTCTAGGTTTCTAGAAAAGAAGAATGAAGAAAATAGAAAGAGTTATGCAAAAGTACTCAAAGGAAGGAAACATGGTCAATCATAATCTAAGAAAACTATTGCAGATACATCTTCAAGAATACCATCCATGTTCAAGCCACAAAGAAGCTTCAATCATGATCATGATCAATTAAGGCATAATTTCAAAAGGACTACACAAAAAAGAAGATAATTCACTCCAAAGTATGCAAATTTATTTTATGGTCATTGTTTGTATTGTACTAATTTTGGACATAAGGTTGCAGATTGTAGGGATTATAAAAATGTTCAAGCAAGAAATTGTTGAAGGAAAATCTCCCTGCGGACAGGTAGATCTCCTCTTGAGAGCTAGACTCTTAACTCTTAAGATAGAAGATGGTTATCATGGTCACTGACTTCCTTTTAGATATAGATAAACTAACATATGAGGAAGAAGGAGAAAAGAAGTACCTTTTTACCGTAGTTTGTCCCTGCACGGTCCGAGTTGAGCTCCAATAT
The DNA here is from genome assembly GCA_009831015.1 of Picea engelmannii. Lineage (NCBI taxonomy): Eukaryota > Viridiplantae > Streptophyta > Pinopsida > Pinales > Pinaceae > Picea > Picea engelmannii. The sequence continues at coordinate 160,884 of ML791123.1, forward strand.
TTCGCTCTTTGATAAGCCATGTAGACAAACAAAAGTACAACCACTTCCTACTCTATTGAGATTAGTTTGAAACAGATCTATCTATTAGAGACAAGTTCATGTGAGATTAAGCACAAACTAGAAAGAAACATGACAAGCATATTATATTGATAAGAACAACAACGAAGGAAACTTACAAACGTAGATGCGAGTGTAACAGCTTCATCAAGTCCTTCTTATCTAACCCTTGCTCGAAAGACCCACAATCAGAATGAAAATAACTTCAATGATTATTCTCCTCCATTTCATTGTGTGTTTCCTATGAGATCATAGGTTTCATGCTTCCAATCCTTCCCCTTTTCACCATGAGAAGGCCTGTTTAAATAGATTTAGAGAGGTCAAACCACTTGAGATATATTTAGGGTAAGTTGACGATTTTCCTCCTTCGGTTAGGGATCTTCCCTAAGATCATGGCTTGAATGAGGATTTGAATCCAACTTCCTTCAAAGATTGAAGGGATCTCTCCCTCATTCTTCTCAACAAACCAATTGTTTCCCAGAATAGATAGCGCTCCTCCAAAAGGGTAGTCAAAGCATTATAACACTCCCTAGTAATGTATAGGGGGGCGCTGTCACTCCTAACAGCAGCAACGCTCCTCCAAAATGGAAGACAAAGTGTTATAACTCTCCTAGATAGTCTATAGGGGGGCACCAGCACTCCTGAGAGAGATATAGGGGAGCGTTCTCCTCTAAAAACTCAATTTTAGTGGTTCTTTCAAATGGCAAGAGGTTCGTAAACCCAGTTAACCATTCCTCTTCTTCCAAATCAAATGTTTGAGGTGTTTCAAGTGTATTTCTGATGTCGTTATAGGTACGACATAGGCATTATGGCAGTATGCTTTTCCTGACACTTGTGACACTTGTGAGCAAAATGCGACACTTGTGACACTTGTAATGATGACACTTGTGACACTATCAAAGTGAGTAATTTCGATGTGTAACAGATTTCCCCCCAAAGTATGAAGTTAGAAGATGAGAAATGATAACTGAAATTCTTTGTAGACTTTCAAGCAAGGGTATAGATGTAGAGAACCTGACAGAAGTTGCACACAAACATCCAACAAATATTATGACATGCTTCAAACCCAAGGCAAGCATACCTATGCTTGGGTGATAAAGACTTGCAAGATATGGCCGCCATAAAATACACTGCGGATCCATAATTGTATTGATAAAAGGTATATCCACCAAGGATACCGCATGGATCTATACTCATATGACCTAAACTTATCATAGCCATGAAGAATACACAGTGGATCCACGAGATGACAAGACATAGCCATGACCAATACAAAGTGGATCTATGTGACAGTATATGTGCCACTGTTCAAGAGAAACTCCTTCGCAACCTGGGCAAAGTACATATCAGAGTGATCACTCAACCCAGGGTCTTCTTACCAATCCCGATGTAGTACGAATCTAACCATGTGAATATATGTATTGATGTCGAACATGGCAGAAACCACTTGATTACCGGTCAATGATGTAAACCGTTAACTAGCGCGAGGGAGATCACCATTGATGTTAATGATTCCCAAGGTACTCTAGTACATTCCAACGAATGTGAATGGATGAGTTGAATTCGAACATCTATGGAATCATTCGATCAGAGGTCAATGATGTAAACCCACTGTCGGACGTGAGGAGGCCTTCCATTGAGGCATGCAGGTCCCAAAGTACTAATTGGTTTCTAAGTCTAGTTCCTGGATAATGTGTTGAAGTCGATAGGAATAGACTCATCGAAGGAGGGCCTTGATGTATTCCCCATCAACGACACGAAACGGACACACAGATGTAATTGGTACATCAAATGAACATGGACTGACACGGGTATTGAGACAAGATATTTGTGATGGTTGACTCTCGAGGAGGATACTTCCCTTGAACATTGAGGTACGACAGCAGAAACATGACATGGAACAATACTTGACGATGCAGTGGATGTTGTGACTTACGTCAGGTGACTCAAAGGAATATAGGAAACTCAAAGGATTGGCTCAATGCAGAGGTTCAGCGGATTGAAATGCGTGCAAATACAAGGTGCCGTGTTTAAGGGCGACCATAAGAGTTACTTGGTGATGTTCTCAAAAACTACTTGGCTTGCTTCTTTCAATTTTTCCCCCCATCCAGATAGATGAGTACCTCTTTTTGATTTAACGAGCTTGAGGAGGGTAACACATGCTCGATATAACTCACCTTCGGTAAGTTCCTCTTCCTTTGTTTAACGAACTGGAAGAAGTAAGGGTTCAGTCCCGTATGGGCCTGTCGATGTTTGTTTAGCGAGTCCAAAAATAGAAAACTCGAAGGTTTTTCATGATTATAGAGTCTGGAAAAACACTTAAAAGAGAACTCTCTCAGTTCCTTTTTCGTAAAGTTAGTCTCACAAGGCCGAAAAAGAGATAAACTACCACTCGAAAGACGCCCTTTTGAACCTTTTAACGAGTGTGAAAGGGATCAAGATCACTCGACGATATTTTCATGTTTAGAGAGTCTGAAAAGAGTTTAAAGACGACTCCAAGGGGTTCCTTTTTCGTGTATCCATACGGGAATGAAAAAGAGATAAAAGTTTACCCGGCGCGTTCTTATATTCTCAAGCTTGAGAACGAACTAAGACTATGCTCATGGATATGACAAGGTAAAAAACGATTAAAATTGCTCCGAAATCTGTAATGTCAAAACTGCAATCCAGAGGTTTAGTGAGGCCATCATATTTTTAAAGAAACCCAAAAGTAACTATACCTTATAAAAAATGGAAATTTGTAAATAGTAATACAAGGAAAAATCTTCAATTACCATTTCATTTGCATAAGGATTTGTAGCAATGGAGATTCTCATTTTGGAGGTGGATCTTGTTTTGCTTGGTACCAGAGCTACGATTGATAATTTCTCTCGCCGTTTGGACTAGGTAAATCTTCATTTCCTCCTCTTTCAATTACACGGTTCAAAACTTGTTTTCACAACAATACTTGAATAAAAAACTGAAGCCCTAGGTCATCCAAAAGAAGATCAAATCGGCCCCTGTTCAAAACGATGGAAAAAGACCACCTGTTTACAAAAATGCCTTTAGGAGGTTGTAGCATGGATGCCAACACCTTGATGCTTGAGTGGATTGGTCGTTTTTTCTAAGGAACACAATAAGAAACCCAAAAAATGCCCACGCAGCCATCAAACTGTGGATGAAAGTTATTTTAATTTAAAACATTTTTATTGTAGGCTATGGGGTTGCATAGTAATATTGAGTAATAAAAAGGGGCATGATTCTTTTTGAACAACATAGACAATGAATTTCAAGTTTTTTTCAATTACTTAAAAAATTGTCGAAAGTGTGAATAATGAAGTTTTTTGTTCTCTTTTTTTTTGTTTGCAGGTGATTTTGGCAACAACCATGATTGAATGGAAGGAATGGGAGCATGAGCTCGATGATTTGGCTGCTTTGCGGAGACCTCGCACGCGGGCCGTGTTGAGAGATTGTGGCCTTCTCAAATTCTTCAAACTGCAAAAGATGAAGAAAGAGATCCTTCTGCTTGAGTACATAATCAGTTTGTGGGATGCCGCAGAGCAAGGGTTTCGAATCGGAATGCAGCTTCTAACCATCGAGTTGGAAGATGTATACTTCTTGACTGGCCTCTCGAAAAGAGGGGCTCCTATAGCTTTTTTCGGACAGAGGGTGCTTCCTGAACCTGTGGATGTGTACTTGGCACGTCATTGTGTCCCAGGGGCAACACTGGTGGGAGGTAGAATCCCAATCAAGGATATCATAGAATTACCCATTCGGTATATTGTGTTCGCCATCATGAGTGTGACAGGAAGCACCATCGCTCTTCTGGCGTCAAGATCATAGGTAGCTTATGGTGTACAGTATCTAGAGCCAACACTGTTTAACTAGAGCACAGGGTTTCTTCGGAACGTGAAGGAACAGATTTCGAGATGTAGAATGGGGCAAAAGCAGTTTGGATATGGTTCTTTCTTGGTATCATTCTTATTAGAGCACATCCCTCATATGCAACCTTAGATTGCATTAGCGGTACGACCAATGGGAGAACCACAGATGGAACGATGGACTAGTCTGTCTCCGAGACTAGTGGCAGAGTCAGAATTTCGCTTCACTGGTGACTTCTTCGCTTGGATGAGACGCCAATATCTTTGGATAGAAGACTTTCCATATGCCAAGGTGGACTTTCGTGGGAGTATGGATCTAATTCTACCAGCGAGAGAAGGTTGGGATGTGTCAGGTGAGAGACCAAACAATACCTTGTCTAGTGTTTTTATGTTTTTTTAACATATGTATATTTTTTGGGGGGTACGTAGAAGAGTTTCTAACGGATGTATCGTTTTCAACATGCAGACAAGGGAGCAGTGCGTCTGGCTGAGATACCAGTACCGGGACGTCGCGGGGATGCTCAGGTTGCAGTAGATCTGGGGGCATCAGTGATAGGTCTCCAGGAGGTTGAAAGAAACCTTCAAGGCCTTACGATGGGTATCCCTCCTCTACAGAGGGGAGAAGTGCCCTTACATCTACAGAGACACAACGTGGGGGTGCCCGAGAATGTTAACTCTCTACTGAGAGGAGTAGTTCACGCAGTGATGTGTTACTCTCAGCATAATGTTGTGCAGAGAGATTAGAGTCTCTCTGGTGATTGTATGTTTTGTATAACTTGTTGAATGATGTTGTATGGGTGTGAAGACCCAAAATTTTTCTATTCCAAATACTTTTTTGATGTAATCAAAACATTTTCAGTCACGCTATATATATATACAGTTCTGAGTTTTTACAGTGCCAGAAGATTTGTAAATGATGATGTCTTTAATGTGATGTGTTTTAATTTACATGTGGTGTACAATTTATTTTCCTTTATGAAACTTTGTCTATGGGCGAGATATCGATCCATGATGTAATTGGCTAACGAATCCAAAACGTTGTTGAGTTCTCTTGGAATATGTTTGTATTTGATGTAATCAAAAATTCGTTCAAGACGATGAACCTGTAGGTGGAGACGTAGCAAGATAGGATTATGAATAGCGTAGACATGATTAAGTTGGCAGACCACGAGTTGTGAGTCTAGGTTAACAATCATACGAGAGATACCTAGGGAGGAGGCTTGGGTCAAAAGTCCGATGACAGCATGATATTCTGCCATGTTATTAGTCATTGGTCCTAAGAAAATATCTCATGAACTCACCAACTCGTCAGATTGGTAAATGACCCATGCTGCAGAAGCAACGTTCTGGGTGTGTCAACTAGCGCCATCCACAAACCCGACAAAGATAGGAAAGGAGGACATCATCTGTGCATGAAAACATAAGACATAGTTATGAATGGCAAAGGTAAAAACTCGAGCACGCAAAAGAAATAGACATACCAAACCAAAAATACAATAATGTACAAAGTACACATGCTAGGTGATCTAGGCATAGTACTTTTTAAGGTAAATCTCGTTCTGGGGCTCTCCCAGGGAGGTTCCATCATAATCACCTAACTCGTAGGTGCCTCTGTGCAAAAC
>ML791123.1:166472-197653 GCA_009831015.1 Picea engelmannii
CACAATGTAAGGGCCATGCCACAGAGGTTCTAACTTACCTGTCCCTAGTTTGTCATGAGCCTGGTCATAGACGAGGACTAAGTCTCCTTCTGCAAAAGTCTGAGGATGGACGGATTTGTCGTATTGATTTTTTATCCGTTTCTAATGTGCCTCGTTAACGAGAGCAGCATCACGACATGTTTCATCTAGTTTGGTCAGATATAAGAAACGTTCTTCTTCGGAAGAGGTATGGGGTTGGAGTTCTACTTTAAGTTTCAGAGATGGAATCTCACACTCGATTGGTAAAACAGCTTCGATGCCATACACTAATTGGAAAGGAGTGAACCCAGTTGCAGTTTTCACGGAAGTACGGTAAGCCCAGAGAGCGGAGAAAAGTTGTAGATGCCAGGATGTCTTATTTTCCCCTACCATACATTGAATCATGGTTTTAAGGACCTTGTTGATGGCTTCAACTTGTCTATTGGCCTGAGGATAGTATGGGGATGAGTTTTCATGGCGAAAACCCAACTTGGCATGAAATTCACTCATCATCTGGTTCTTAAAGTGTGAACCGTGATCAGTGAAAATGGCCCATGGTACACCAAAATGAGTTATGATGTGGTTAAAAACAAAAAGAGTTGCGGTACAACCATCGTTCAGAAAGGTAGGCATAGCCTCAGCCCATTTTGTAAAGTAATCGATGGCGACGATTATATAACCATGCTCCCCGGCTGAGGTAGGCTTACACTACATGAAATCGATACTCCACTTGGAAAAGGGGCCGATGGCGATAATGGGGTGCAGTGTAGCAGGGTGGGTGCATGCCTTGTTGTTAAAAACTTGGCAGGGTGGACATTTTTTGACTGCCACAATACAATGTTTGAAAATCGAGGGCCAAAAATAGTCGGCACGTAAAAATTTCTAGGCTGTAACCATCCCAGAAATGTGACCGCCACAGGCTAAAAGGTGACACTCATTCAAAACGCTTTCAACCTATTCATGAATCAAACATCGTCGAAGGATAGTATCAATACCACGGAGATACAAGGTGTCGTCGACGATAAGGTAACGGCAAGAATGGTGGCGAATACATCGACGCTCTTCACGGGAAATGTTAGGCTGAAAGTGTTGGGTTTGGAGATAAAGGAGGATATCTCCATACCAAGGATTAGATGTGTTGATGAGGAAAAGAGTTTCGTCAAGGAGAGAATCTCTGGGCTCAATATCTTCATCAGCATGGGGAAGGTCGTAGATAAGCTCCGCAAACACCAAGGACTTTTTGGCTTTGGACTTTGCAAATTCAAGATCGAATTCCTAAAGGATGATGATCCATTTGGAGTATTTTCCCCCGAGCACTTGACGTGTCAAGACACGATACATGGGGTTCGAGTCTGCGATAACAGTGGTGGTGCGTAGCAGGATGTAATGGAGAAATCTATGGACAACGATGACAGCTGCCAGAGCCAATTTCTCTACATGTGAATATCGGAGTTCGGGTCTAGATAGACTCTTTCTCAGGTAATATATCACATGTTCCTCATCGTTGGGGTCCTCCTGAACTAACACCATCGCAATAGTGGAAGTGGAGGCAGCTAAGTAAAGGATGTAGTCCTTTGTTTAATCTGGAGGATGCAACAAAGGTGCGTGGGTCAAGGCATGCTTGAGAGCATTAAATGATCATTGAGCAATGTCATCCTAGACAAAAGGGGTGTTTTTCTCCAACAATCGCATGAATCCTTTAGTTATCTCAGTGTAGTTACAAATGAAACGACGAAGGAAGTTTTATTTCCCTTGCAAACTTTGGAGTTGGGTCAAACTAGTAGGCGGGGGTAAGGCCAGAATAGCCTTAATATTTAAGGGATCCACCCGAATCCCGTCCTTAGAGAAAACGAAATCGAGGAGTCGATCGGATTCGACAACAAAAATACACTTATGTGGGTTCAAACGGATACGGTAAAACCGACATCGAAGAAAAATAGCTTGTAGGTGATCAACGTGATCTGATCGATTGGATGAGTGGGCAGGTAAGTCGTCGAGGTAAGGTTTTGCAATATGCTTGATATCATGGAAAGCGTACGACATAGCCTGCTGGAAAGTAGCACCAGATTTTTGAGACCAAAAGGTAGCTTCCGATAGGCGAAATTTCCCCATGGGCAGATAAAGGATGTCTTGTGTTGATCAGCAAGTAAAATTTCAATCTGGTTATACTCGAAGAAACCATCCATGAAAGAGAAGATTATGCTCCCAGCGCAATTATAAATGATCTGGTCGATGAAGGGCGTAGGGTAGTTTTCCTTTCGACAATCCTTATTGAGATCCTGATAGTCAACGTAGATGCAAATGGTCCCCTATTTTTTGGCAACCAGAACAAGGTTGGAGACCCATTCTGTCAAGGGGACAGGATAGATAAAGCCAAATTTCAAAAGTTTCTTAACTTCTGCCTTTATAGCTACAATTTTCTTGGGATGAATCGGGCAGAGTTTCTGTCGAACAGGCTTCGCACCTGGGTAAGTCTTGATTTCATGCACGACGATCGAGGGGTTGATCCCTGGAATTTCTTTGTAGCTCCAAGAGAAGACATCGCAGAATTCTTTAAACAGAGCAGTGTAAGATACCACCTCTTTGAGTGTGCAATTAGCACCAAGGTTAACATTTTCCACAATCCCTTCCTTGATCGAAATATCAATAATGATCGTAGTAGAAATATTAGCTAGATTCCCCTCAGAAAGAGTATCTTGTGTGAGGATGGGAGATTGCAGAGAATTGGTAACATCAAGAGGGAAGACAGAGTGTATGACTTTGTGAATTTCTTCTAGAGGCGGAAGAAAAGAGGATTGATGATGGTTATCATCCCAAGGTATGTCGTCAATACTAAGCATTTCCATTGTAGATTCATCAAAAGGAAAAATTTGGGAAATGTAATCGATTGCAGACGATAGGGAATCCAACCATGATGGCATCGAGTAGGCATCGAGTGCCAATAGATGTGGGTTGTTCGGGGAGGGAGAGGCAGATTGAATAGCAACGTATGCGTCCTCGAATGGGATAAGTGGCATGGTGTCACCTAGTACATCGAATTCCATAGGACTATGTACAATCCAAGGGTCAGATGATTCCAAAGATTGATAAGCCATAGTCGAAATCATATTGACGGTGGAAATATGATGTGTGGTGGGTGGAAGTGTTGTAGGGAAGGTACCCATAAGGCTAGAATCTTTCAACAAGCCAACACCAACGCTTTCATACGTAATCTTGTGGTCTCCCAAAAAAGGAATGTTGTTGGTAGCAGGAGCATGAGCATCGAGTGTACAGAAATCTAGTTGGTCGATAGTGACAATTTTTCCTTGATGAGGGAATTGGACACATCGAAACACCGACGAGGCGAGGACAGTCATAGCATAGAACCAACTTCTTCCAAGTAATAGGTTGTAATTGAGGGGGGCATCGACCACCTCGACATCAATAACAACGGTTTTTCCACCCAAATGAATGGCTAAGGATTGTAAAAGTCTGTGAGGATGAAAACCTCGCCCATCGAAAGCACGTAACATCATAGGGGATTTCTTAAGGGCGGGTGATTTCAAGCCTTTCCAACAAGCCAAAGACATGACACAAGTAAAGGCTCCCTCATCCAAGATAGTTCAGTTGATTTGTTGATTGTGAACAACAACATCGATTTGAAAAGCTAGTTGGTGGGAGAGTCGAGGTTGATGATCATCCAGATTAAACGTGAGGTTATTAGATGACTCAGGATCAAAAGTGTCGATGGCAGCCAAGAGCATTCTACGTTGACTGGGACAGTGTTGTAGAACTTCCAAAGTAGACATAGCACACGGTACTTGAGCCAAATCTTCAACGATGTTGTAGTTTTGGGCAGCCCATGAACTAGGATTGAAGGTAGATTTTCGAATAGTGCTCTTAGGAGGGCGTAAGATGGAGTCAAATGAAGGTTTCTCAATCTGGAGTGGCCCAGACAGAGGGCTAGAGGGATAGCAGACGGAGGACTAACAGAATATGGTGATGGGTCCGGTAAAGAACCATTAGTGGTCTTTGGCTTATCAGGTTTAACCGGTGTGTCATATGTCATAGTGCGAGTCGTCAGATTAATCCCGTTAAACATGTAAATATGGGCACTTGTCGAGGCCTCATCATGGGATTGGCTGAAACTACCCCCTGGAGTGGGGGTTTGAGCAACCAAGGATTGTTGCTGTGGAAAAGACCGAGTAAGCATAGAGGGTTGTGAATTTCCTTTAAAAATCTTGGACACTTCATCGCGATGTAGACAATCTTGAGTGTAGTGATCATCACCACAAATGAGACATGGGAATTTTGGTTTCCGTTGTGGTTGTTTTCCAGCAGTAGGGGTTTGAGTTTGATTTTTTGGTTGTTCATTGTTATTGATTTTCTTCGGTTTATTTCTTGTCTTATTCTTACCTCTGGTTTGTTGTGAAGGAGCCGATTGGACTGTATTCACCTCAGAGACTTGAGTTTGAGGGGAGGTAGAAGAGGGTGTGGTCGAACTAGGAGCAGACGTCGAAGCAGACCGTTGGGTTGTTCCAGTCGACTGGGAAGTAGATTGGGCTTTGACAGAGCCAATAACTCCATCCGCATGTGAGGTAGACGATGGTTTGGATGGATCAGTAGTGACACGGGTAGCATTTGGTATCAATTCGTACAGAGTACCAGATTGTGAATAAACCAAATCTAAGTACTGATCTCGAGCAATAGCTTCTTCCTCGGTGACTACACCACCCATGGAAACATCACAAGCAATCGAGGGTAACAGTGATTTAGTGAACCATTCCGCTAATAACTGGTTAGGAATGATCTCTTTGATCAACCTTCGTCATCATCTCCATTCATGAATATGATCAGAGATATGCACGGAGTTGGTCTGACGAAGGGAGGTCAATAGTTCGGTACCCGTCTCGTATCGAATGGGTAGTTGGAAGTGTGTGAGGAAAGACATGGCAAGGGAGTTGAAATCTTGAAAAGAAGCACATGGTAGTTCAATATACCACTTTGTTGCAGAACCCGTAAGTGTTCATTGGAAAAGATGCAAACGTATAGAATCATCCATGAGGGAGTTCGATGAACACCACAAATGGAAAGTCATCACATGGTTGTTTGGGTCTTCTCCGAAATTTCCGTCGAATTTTGGAATATCAGAAGGAAGTTTAGCTGGAATAGTTGGCCAAACCAGAGAATGAAAAATAGGATCATTCGTTAACCGAGACAAGTCTGGGAGATCTAGAGTCGCAAGGAAAGGTAACTGTCGATTAACATGCGGGTGATACTGGTGTGGCATAGGAACACCAGTAGGACCATATACTAGGTTAGGTGGATAATTGTAACCAGTGGGTCCTCCTACATAAGGTTGATGTTGACCAGGGTACACAGGATTTGAGGGAGTTCAAGAAACATGTGCGAGCGGAGGATAACCGGATGGGTTTTGAGGATTATAAGTTGGATTTGGTGTTTGCCTATAAGGGGGGTAAACATTTTTTCCATAAGGAGGATATATATGAGTCCCTTGAGGAGGAAGAGGTTGTTGTGGAGCTTGAGGATTGTGTCCTCCCGAGAACTGTGTGTTTCCTGGAAAAGGAATATTCCATTGATTGGGTGTTGTAGACGCATTTTGTCCATGCGGTTAATGGTGGGCTCCGGTTTGAGGCTTCCCCTCAGCATGAGGGTGCCCTCCAAATGTAGGTTGCCCTCCGGTGGGAGGATGCCCCCCAACATGAAGTGGAGTTCCTGGAATTTGGAAACCAGACGTAAACAACTGACCGATGTTTCTTAATGGATTAAAGCCACCAAGACCGGTCCCTCTGAGTTGTTGTATAGGTATAGAACTTCTAGGCATAACTTGGGTAGTGGTGACAATGGAAGAATTCAGTGCTCTGTACCCAAAAGGAAGTGATGATGAAGGTCTAGGTGTTAGTGGTGTGCCAATTGTAGCTTGGCTAACCACCACATTACTGGTGGGAATAGTAGAAACGTGAGGGACCATTGTAGAATGGGTCGTCTGGAGAGAAAAAGTGGAACTTGGGCCAACAGATGACATGTTCGGATCAACGGATGGTGCAATTGAAAAAATGGTAGTACCGGTAAAATTATCTAAGGGTATGGTGTAGGTAATAGGCATATCGGCACCTATTCCTGCTCCGTAAAGATCCTGCACCATGCGCAGTGGGCTTCGAACAACATCTGCAGTCCAAAAGGGGTCTTCGACTAGAGGGTTTGAATGAGACCCAGTCGAAACGTCAGAAGGATTAACAATGACAAGTTCACCGGCTGAATTCAGTTGGAGAAAATGCCTCTCATATCCCTCAAGAATGCGGAAAGCCTCCAGAGACTCTGAAACAATTCGAAAATTCTCTAAAGAGGTGGGAACTTCCTCTTGGGAGGTTATAATGCCGTGAACCTCGCTCTGTTGAGGAGATCCCTCCATAGAATGAGGGGGTAAAGGGGTAATATCTTCCATATTTTTTGGAGGAAGTCCTTGTACCCTACGCGAACAGCGTGGAGGGTCGATGTTGGCGAAAAAAAATTGATGAAAAAAATCTATGGCCAACTACCGAAAAGAAACAGCATACGCTAATAGAATCTAGGAATCAAAACCAAGAAAACAAAACCTTCTCTCAATGACCGTGCTAGTTGGTGATGAAATCCAACATCACATGATGAAGTCAAGAAGGGGCTAGGATGTGGTGGAACAGTTCCAATGGAGACCTGCTTAACGGACTTTCACCTTGGTGCAAGCTTCCACACAGTAATTGTGGATCTACCCTCCAAGGAGCCCGAGTGAGTTTGACCAATGTCTTCTCCAGGTACAGTGAGACTTCCCTTCACTGTCACCTTGTGTAAGACCCTAAATATTGTGGCTACTAAGGTCACCAACTCGCAGTCAACCCCTGGGCGGGTACAGTCGATAGTCTAGTCCGAACGTAAGGGCAAGGTATCTAGCCTGAAATCAACTTGAAATTCTTCCACTCAACATTGTGGGTATACCTTCAAGTGACCCCCATAATACGATCCGACTACTACAATCAATCAAACCACGAAGGGATAATATCCATAGCTTTCCCGAGTGCGACCTCTTGTGTAGCCCCTGTGTGAGAGGGGGATCCGAGAAAACCTATACGATAATTGGATTTGACTCTCCCTAGCTCAGGATGCTAATGTTTGTTTTGGAAACTTTGGAGAGTTATGCTCACAACCTAATCCAAAGTGCTAATCCTAGACTAATGTTGGTGGAAGATCCTAAAAATAAAAAAATGTTCTAGATAATTTTTAATTAGCGTTCGTTTTACAATTGTTCTTTACTCAAAAGGGGTGTATGAAAGTGAAATGGATGGAATGATGACTCAATTCCCAAAAAATGCATAAAAGATGATAAGCAGTCGTTTCTTTTCGATGAATGTTTATTTAAGGGAGAGAGAGAGAGTTGTTTTCACTATCAAACACTAATAAGGAATGTCCTCAAACATTTTTTCCTCAATCAAATCCAATGTAATGCTAAAAATTTTCAGAAATGTCTTCTAATATGCAAATCAATCACTAAGATGTATCTTTATTGTTTGTCTGCGAATAATGATTAATTCAATACAAAACTTCTCCTACCAATTAACCTTTTAGATCAAGGAGACTCGGACAAGCATAAGCAGGTTTCGCAAAAACAACACACCCTCTTTCTATGATTGAAACAATAAGCAAACAGAAAACAAAAGATAACAAAGAAAAATCAAACAATTCACACAAAAGAGAGATGTTTAAGAATGATGACCTCAAAAAACCAAGTGGGACGATTCAAAGATTTCTGATGCCCTACACCAGAGTTCCCACTCAGTCCGATAGGAGAGAAGAAAGCAGTGGGTTGATTCCAAGTTCTCAATAGCAGAAAATCTCAAAATAAAGAAGAAGGTCTCAAAATTTGAACAGCAAGGTGCTTAATCCTCAGAAGGAAGGATGTCAAAGTTCAATAGGAAGAAGCATTGAATCACAAAGAACCTCATCAAGTGAAGAAAACAGGGTTTGGACCTCAGCAAAGAAAATTTTGGAAGGTATTTTTGCAAAGGAGAGGTCGGTGCTCTGGTGTAAGGGACACCAAAGCATTATAAACTCTGTCTACGACCTTTAAGGAGTGTTGGTGCTGGGCTAACATAGGCACAAGGGCGCCAGTCTTACAAAACTCAGAAAATTGACAAAAAAAACAAAAATCCAATCAAATTTTTTTCAATCAAGATGCATGTGATGGACTAAGGATTTAATCAACAAGTGAAATCAGATATACGGGGTGAACAAGGCTTAAAATAACAAAGGGCAAGACAAGGTCTATGAGGAAAACCAAAACTGAAAGTTTTGATTCGTTCCTAGTATGAGTCGCCAGTTTCTGTTGAAGGAAAATCTCCCTGTGAACAGGTATATCTCCTCTTGAGAGCTAGAATCTTAACTCTTAATACAAAATATGCTTATCATGGTCACTGACTTCCTTTTATATCTAGATAAACTAACATATGAGGAGGAAGGAGAAAAGAAGTACCTTTTTACCGGAGTTTGTCCCTGCACGGTCCAAGTTGAGCTCCAATCTTTCGCTCTTCAATAAGCCCTGTAGACAAACAAAAGTACAACCACTTCCTACTCTACTAAGATTAGTTTGAAGCAGAACTATCTATTAGAGACAAGTTCATGTGAGATTAAGCACAAACTAGAAAGAAACATGCCAAGCATATTATATTGATAAGAACAACAACGAAGGAAACTTACAACCGTAGATGCGAGTGTAACAGCTTCATCAAGTCCTCCTTATCTAACCCTTGCTCGAAAGACCCACGATCAAAATGACAATAACTTCACTGATTATTCTCCTCCATTTCACTATGTGTTTCCTATGAGATCATAGGTTTCATGCTTCCAATCCTTCCCCTTTTCACCATGAGAAGGCCTGTTTAAATAGATTTAGAGAGGTCCAACCACTTGAGATATCTTTAGGGTAAGTTGAGTATTTTCCTCCTTCAGTTAGGGATCTTCCCTAATATCATGGCTTGACTGAGGATTTGAATCCAACTGCCTTCAAAGATTGAAGGGATCTCTCCCTCATTCTTCTCAACAAATCAATTGTTTCCCAGAATAGGTAGCGCTCCTCCAAAAGGGTAGTCAGAGCATTATAACGCTCCCTAGTAATGTATAGGGGGGAGGCAGCACTCCTAACAGCAGCAACACTCCTCCAAAATGGTAGACAAAGTGTTATAACGCTCCTAGATAGTCTATAGGGGGGCGCCAGCACTCCTGAGAGAGGTATAGGGGAGCGTTCTCCTCTAAAAACTCAATTTTAGTGGTTCTTTCAAATGGCAAGAGGTTCATAAACCCAGTTAACCATTCCTCTTCTTCCAAATCAAATGTTTGAGGTGTTTCAAGTGTCTTTCTGATGTCGTTATAGGTACGACATAGGCATTATGGCAGTATGCTTTTCCTGACACTTGCGACACTTGTGAGCAAAATGCAACTCTTGTAATGACAACACTTGCGACATTATCGAAGTGAGTAATTTCGATGTGTAACAGAAATGCCTATGTGGCCCCACATAACATTGAATGTTACAAATTTCATAACTATGGACACATAGCTAGTGATTGTAGAAGCATGAACGATACTTCCATGAAAGAGAACTCTGGTATCAGATATAAGAAAGTATGGATAAGAAAAAATGAAGAACAAGTGAACAAAGACCAAGTCCCGGAGATCGCAAGATTTGAAATAAAACGAGATGAAGAAAATTCTACAGAGAAAAAGAAAGATGCCAGATACAAAAAGGTTTGGAAAATAACTGAAAGAAAAGAAGGACAGGTAAATAAGGAACAAGTTCAAGAGATTGTACTTTTAGGCATTGTAGTGAAAGATGAATCCATAGACAGAAAGAAATAAGTCAAATATCAGAGATATGATGAATCTACCAATGAAGATGATGGTTAATACACATCAGAGCAGGAACTGTTCTGAGCCATCCAGCTTAGAGACTCCCAGATAATGTCTATGCGGTAGCTAAGACAGACCAGAGAACCATCCTTCTAGCAGCTTGCATAATTTGAGTAGACATATTCAATGCATTCAGTTAGAAGAAGTACAATATGATATATTAATTAGTTGTAGTAGTACTTCATGATAGTACAGTGACATATGACTCAAAATTATGGAAAGTTGTGTAGCAGAGTCTTCAACAGTATGGACAGATATGGATGTGAAATCATATTTTCTGAATGGGGAACTTGAAGAAGAATTCTACATTGAACAATTGGTTCCTAGAGCATGGTACTCTAGACTAGATAAATATCTACCAGATGTAATGCGGGTGGGTGGATAGGTGGAACGATTTAAAGTAGCACCAAAGGAATCACATGTCGTAGAAGTGAAGAAGATTTTCAGATATCTCAAAGGAACATAAGATTTTGGATTATGGTATCCAAAAGGAAAGGATCTATCATTTATTGCCTACACATATGCATATTTGGCAGGTTGCATTGATGACCGACGAAGCACCAGTGGAGAAGCGTTCTACTTGGGTGAGTGTTTAGTATCATGGCTAAGCAAGAAACAATCATCAGTATCCTTATCTACAAATGAAGCAGAGTATATTGAAACACCATCATGTTGTACACAGGTTTATCTAGGTGGATATCGGTGGCCACCCACCTTTTCCAACTGGCTCAAAACAATTTTCTGGCAATTTTGGTAATTTACTATTTTTAGCAGTTTTTAACTTATGGGGCCATTTTGAGGGCCTAACTGAAGGTTTTTTGGGATCAAGATTCTCAATGATAGTTGAAGGCATTATTGAGCCCCAAAAATGAATCTCCTCGACGATACCTTTCCAATGGGCTATCATGCGCCTAAAACGGAGATCGTATGCAAAAGCTACGACCCAGGGAAGTTGATATACTAACTTACCCAAATGGTGCCCACATAACTTTTGTCGCTTCATCTCCTAGGGTTAGGTTTTTGTATGTATAGGGTTTTTGGAATTCTTGTTTATTGTAAAAAGGCCTTCAAAGCCTCATTGTAATGATCTTCTTGTGAGTGCGAGTAGCGGTCACATCTCTTATCAGAGATAAGCTGCCACCATTCTAGCGAGTCTTTCACTTTGTATTTTTACAGTCTCTGTAGATTTATTTCATTAATAGAAATTGTGTATTACTGTATATCTGTGTTTATGGTTGCATCTCTGATACATTTATGTTATATTATTGAATATCTGCGATATATCTGTGCATTTATTTATTATATCTCCACTCTCATTTCGTGCCGAAAATAATCTGGATCAGTGGTAATAGAGAAGGTTGTTCTTGATTATTTTTCAGTGCATGTCCCCAGTGAGGTCCGAGTATAGAAAGTTGGGTCTCGATCTTGTCTCTCTTGAATACAATCTCTCTCGCATGCCCAAGAAACCATCTATGGCAGAAGAAAATTAAAACGACGGAGCAGACGATCCTATAAATCTGTTGCTTGAGCAAACTCTCACGCGACAGAGGGATGAAATGATGGAGAATTTTTCCCACATCCATCAACACCTACCGATAGCAACAGGTGCATCTTCATCAAACAGCCACTTTGGAATCACCTCTCCTTTCAAGGTACAGGTTAATTTTGATATTCCTGTATTTGAAGGTCAAATAGATTAGGATTCCCTAGACAAATGGTTAAATATGTTAGAAGGTTATTTCTTTGTTCATAATTTTTTCGATAGAGAAAATATCACCTTCATGCTCCTTAAAGTTCTCCCCCATGTTAAACATTGGTGGGAAACTTACTGGAAGCAAAGTTCCATAGAGGATTCTGGAATATATGGGGTCGAGCCCACTTGGGATTTTTTTGTGGATGCGGTGAAGGAACAATATTACCATGTTGGAAACTATGAGGACCAGTACATGAGATGGACCACATTGCGGCAAGAGAGGGGCCAAGTAGTTCTGGAGTTCACCAATACCTTCCATACCTTGCGTACCAAGCTGGGTATCAAAGACTCCGAACGAAATTTGGTTATGAAATACCATGGGGCTCTACACAGATACATCCAAACGTAAATGAATTTTATGGATATCTCATCACTCGATGTTGCTTATCGATATGTTGTTAAAATCGAGAAAAAATTTAAACACCAAAACAAACGGGAGTTTGGGTCTACAAATCCGCAACAACCAAAGTATGACAAAGACGGCCCTAACAAACAGTCTCCCAAAAACCAGTCCAATCCATAGGAAAAGAAGGGTCACGGGAAGACAAAGAAGGACACTGGAAAATGGTGTGATTTCCACAAATGCCCTTGGCACAATACCGATGAATGTCGCTCAAAATAGTCATTGGTCATCAAGATCAAAGACAAGGAGTCGAACCTTGATTCAGAATCTGATTCTGAAAATACTGGTAAAGGACAGATCATTGACGCAGACCCCACTGCTATTGTCGTGACCGTAACAATTCAACTAGAAGAAACAATAGATCCTGAAGAGGGGGAGAACCTTTTTCATTCACAGATGTATGTGAAGGGGACCCCACTGCATTTTATTGTTGATAGCGGAAGCCATAAGAACCTCATCTCAGCAGAGGTCATCAAACAATTGGGATTGTCGACAACACCACACCCATAGTCATACAACATCAGGTGTCTTCGCCAAGGACGAGATATTTGTGTCAGCAAACAGTGTCGATTATCATATGGCATCCAACCTTTGAAGGATGAGGTATTATTTGATGTTTCCCCACTAGATGTCTGTGATGTCCTCTTGGGCCAACCATATATGTGGAGACGCCATGTTGTTTATGAGTCTCGACCCCATAGTGTCATTGTTACTTTGGGGGGTCATCTCTACAGAATACCAGATGTAGTTCCAACTATTGTTCCACCTAAAAAGTGTCGCAAGGTAGTATCTCATACTGCAAAATTCATCTTCTTCACAATCTGTTCAAAAGGGGAACAGAAGGACACTGCAACCACTACAACGTCGCCCCAAGCACCTTTTATCCAACATAAGCAGATCAACAAGTTTGCAACAAAGTGTAAAGATTCCTTCTACACATAGGAATCTCATGTAGCCAGACTAGCTAAAAAGGTCCAACCCTTCCAGCGACATGTTCGTGACAACCTTCAATAAGCTAAGCAACACAACTTCTCCAACAATGCAAGTAGCTCATCAAGATGCAGATTCAGCAAATGCTTTTCCCTCTCTCCTGGGAACTCAATGCAATGGATACCATTTCTTCCTAAGGAGGGATGATTGATCCAGGTGGATATCGGTGGCCACCCACCTTTTCCAACTGGCTCAAAACAATTTTTTGGCAATTTTGGTAATTTACTATTTTTAGCATTTTTTAACTTATGGGGCCATTTTGAGGGCCTAAATGAAGGTTTTTCTGGATCGATCTTCCCAATGATAGTCAAAGGCATGATTGAGCCCCCAAATTGAATCTCCTCGCTGATACCTTCCAACGGGCTATCATGCGCCTAAAACGGAGATCGTATGCAAAAGTTACGACCCCGGGAAGTTGATGTACTAACTTACCCAAACGAGGCCCACATGACTTTTGGGGTTTCATCTCCTAGGGTTACGTTTTTGGATGTCTAGGGTTTTTGACATTCCTGTTTATTGTAAAAAGGCCTTCAGAGCCTCATTATAATGATCTTCTGGCGAATACAAGTAGCGGTCACATCTCTTCTCAGAGATAAGTTGCCACCATTCTAGCGAGTCTTTCACTCTGTATTTTTACAGTCTTTGTACATTTCTTTCATTAATAGAAATCATGTATTAATGTATATATGTGTTTATGGTTGTATCTCTGATACATTTCTGTTATATTATTGAATATCTGCGATATCTCTGTGCATTTCTTTATTATATCTCCGCTCTCATTTTGTGCTGAAAATAATCTGGATCACAGGTTCTATGGATGAAACAAACTCTGACAAATACACAGGTTGAGTATGATGAGCCCATTCCAATATATTGTTATATTACAAGCACCATAAGTATCTCAAAGAACCCCGTGATACACTCCAAGATGAATAACATTCCAATCAAGTATCACTTTCTACGGGAATAGGTTGTAGAGAATAACATTAGAGTTGAAGATGTGGGCACAAAAGAACAAGTGGCAGACATATTTACAAAACCGCTTGCATGGGAATCCTTTGAGTATCTTTGTCAGAGACTCGGAGTAATTTCTACTCCAAAATGAATTCTTTTGAATGATTATCTTATATGTCTTGGATTTACACAAGGAAGCACCCTAAAGAGGATAGTCAGGTTGAGAGATCGTTTCAGGAAGAGTTCAGTCAGGGGGAGTATCCCCAAGAAAAGTTCAGTCAGGGGGAGCAACCCCAGATGGAAATATACCTTTGTCATTGATGACAAAGGGGGAGAGATTTATCAGATGCATATCGCAGAGGCATGGTTCCAAGGGGAGCAATGGTCACATGGGGAGCATGATTGATATGAATTCAATATTGCATGACATGACTTTAGTATTGCATCAGAGTGTTTCCGTCAATTCCAAAGGGGGAGATTATTGATTAATTGGGTTAGTTGTCGTTGATTTCAACCCTTGAAGAAAATCCGGTAGCGAATTCTGGTAGAACAAAGGTTTGGGTAATGGACCCAAGTTTGGTTGATGGATAATGGTATGAGTTTTGATATATTTATAGGTAAAACTATTCTAGAGGAATATTACATGTCATGCCATTTCTGGTGGTATGTGGAACGTCACATAACTCCTCATGGTTAGAGAGTTATGGCCATGTGAAGTTGCAAAACCCTCATGAGTCATCTAGAAGCCCCAAAAGGTCAAAGTAGTCAAAGTGTTTGAAAAGAATAAATTATTTAAATAATAAAGTGAAGTGATGAGTGTACTATAAGTCAAAGAGAATGCAAAAGAAATTATTTAAATAATAAATTTAATGGAGAACTTACTAATTATGGAAAGTGGGTAAGTTAAGTGGACAAGTGGTTATAAGTGGGTTAACCCTAAAATAAGGAAAGTGGGTTAAGATGGTTAGAAGGTAACCCCTTGAGGAAGCTCCATAAAAGTATAAATAAGAGGCAAGGGTCTCTCATTCAAACACACTTGAATATCATTGAATATCTATTTTTGTGAAAGGTTATTTGGGCATGTATTATTGATAGATAAAAGTGCGGAAAGAAAAGTGCGGTAGGAAAAATACAGCAAAAAAAGTGCAGCAGGAAAACTGTGGCAGAAAAATTGCAGCAGAAAAAGTGTGGCAAGAAAAGTGCAGCAGAAAAACTGCGGAAGAAAAAGTGCAACAGGAAAAGTGCGGCAGAAAAAGTGCGGTAAGAAAACTACGAAAGAAAAAGTGCGGCGGGAAAGTGTGGCAGAAAAAGTGTGGTAGAAAAATTGCAGCAGGAAAAGTGCAGCAGAAAAATCGCGGCAGTGGATTCTCTACAGAAAAATTGCGGCAACATAACGCTAAAAGAAGAAGAAAAAAGGTATGGTTCTCATATGTGTAGTGTTGAATTTATGAATCAATTTGAGGGTTTTCCTTGTAAATATGTTGGATGCCCTCTTGGGAGTTTATGGCTTGTTGTAGAGTTGATCTGAGGCAAATCTACTGAAGTTTAGTATTGGTTCATATTTGAGGGATTTTGGTTAAGGTATGTTGCTGAAGTTATTGGTACAGATAGAGGTTGTATAACAGTGAGGTTTTAGCACATGGTTTGAGGTACATACTTGTGGTAAAGTGTTTGAGGTATATGTGATCAAATCAACTTTGGATGATGAAATTGATGAGGGATTTTGGTTGAGTTACATGTTGGGTACATGGTTGAGACAAGTAGTTGATGAGTTAGCACATACATGAGTTGTATAGTTGATGATGTTGGTACATATTGATGAGTCATAGTTGATGTGTAGTTGATGCATGATTGGTACATACTTGGTACATGGTTGGAGGTACTTTTTAGTAGTATTGTTGACACATGGTTTATGGATGATGTAGCATACTTGTCTTGGTATATTATTAGAAGAACATATTGATCTTGGTGATGATTATGAGTTGTTGTGATATGTTTGGTTGACGTACATCTTGGTGATGTTGTGCATATGGTTGAGAATTGTCTTGGTGATTGATCTTGGTGAGTAGATATGATTTGGTTAATAATATTGATGAGATAAGTTGTTGTGATAGGTTTTTTTGGACAAGTTATTGTGACAGGTTATTTGTACAGGTTTGGTGCATGGTTGATGCACTTGTTTATGGTACAAGTTGAGGTACAGGTTGATGCACTTGTTTATGGTACAATTTGAGGTACAGGTTGATGTATGGTACATGTTGGCATAGGTTATTGGTACAGGTTGTTACAGGTTGATTGGTATAGGTTTACAACAATATATCTCACAGTGATAGTGTGACATTAGTTCCATCATTCTACTTCTACGTCAAGGTGGTTGGACGGGGCAAAGGCAGGTGGTTGTAGCCACCTTCTAGTTGTAGTCGGAGAACATAGGGGGTTGTAGCCTCCTTCTGGTTGTAACCAGATAATTGGGGAGTTGGAGCTTCCCTCAGGTTGTAGCCTGAGAAACTAGGGGATTGTAGCCTCCTTCTGGTTGTAGCCAGAGAATTGAGGAGTTGGAGCTTCCTTCAAGTTGTAGCTTGTGAAATAGGGGGTTGGAGCCTCCTTCTAGTTGCAGCTGAAAAACAAAGGAAGTTGGTGCTTCCAATGAATGTAATTCTTAAATACATATAAGAAAAAACATTATGTGGTTTTCTCCCACTTTGGGTTTCCATGTAAAACATTGGTGTACTTTGTATGTGTGTGATTGCTCATTTTTTCATTGTTTATTTACTCTGCAACTATTAGATGATAATGTTACATTGATATAACACTTGCATTTTATGGTGAAAAAATATTAAATTTATCTATTACTGATTCACCCTCCTCTCAGTAATACAAGACGTGCCACATGGGGTTGAACTTGCCTGCCCCAAAAAGTTCTTTGTCTTGGTCATACAAGAGTACCAAGTCACCCTCAGTGTACTACCAAGGAGAGACAAACCTATCATATTGAACCTTAACATGTTGTTTATTCACTTTTCTAGGTGTAGAGTCATCTCAACGCTACTCATTGAGACACTCTAGATGTACAAGGCATTTTTCAAGATCAGGTGTGTCAAGTAGGAGCTCAATTTCCAACTTGAGCGAAGGGATTTCACATTCAATTAGAAGAATCAAATCCATGCCATGTACTAACTAAAAAGGAGAAAAATCGGTGGAAGTATTTACCGAGGTTCGATATGCCCAAAGTGTAGGGTAAAGCATCAGATTTCAGTCAGATTAACTCTGGTTGATAGTTTTTTGCAAGATGGTCTTGAGAGATTTATTCATCGTCTCTACTTGTCCATTTTCCTAGGGATAGTAAGGGGGAGAATGACCGTGATTAAGCCCCAGTTTGGATGCTAACTCTTTCATCATTTCATTCTGAAAGTGACTTCCATGATCAGTGACAATCTCTCTTGGGATTTCAAATTGAGCTATAATTTGGTTGAATACGAAGAATGTTGCAGTCTTACCATCAGATTTAATGGTGGCCTCTTCCCATTTAGTGAAGTAATCCACGACCACAGTGATATGTTGATTCCCCCTGGCCAAAGCTAGGTTACAGTCCATAAAATATACCTCCCACTTGGCAAAGGGACCAAAGGTGATCATTGAGTGAAGAGGGGTTGGGTGCAAGCACATTTTCCAAGTGACCACCTGGCAAGGGTGACATTTCTTGATCGTTTCAACACAATATTTAAAAATTGATGGCCAAAAATAACTGGCTCACAATATTTTTTGGGTTGTCGCAAGCCCGAATAAATGACCACCACAATCCCCACTGTGACATTCATTGAGAACAGACCCGTCTTCCTCAAGATTCAAGCAACAACGTAAATTATTATCTACTCCTTGATGATACAAAGTGTCTCCAATGATAAGGTAGTTTTTAGACTGATGGCGTATATGTCTTCGATCATCTCTCGATAAATGTTGGGATAGATTCAAGGTTTGAAGATAAATTAGAATGTCTCCATACAAAGGGTATGAAGACAAGATAAGGAAGATATATTAATCCACAAATGAATCATCATGAAAAATTTCCTCATCTAGTTGAGGGAAGTCTAATATCAACTCGACAAAAAATAGCGATTTCTTAGACTTTGTCGAAGTGAAATTGAGATCAAATTCTTGAAAAATAAAAATCCACTTATTGTATTTCCCCCCTATGATAAGTTTGGTGAGGACATATTGAAATGGATTGATATCTGCAACTACGGTAGTTTTTAAAAGTAATATATAATGTCATAATCTTTGAACTACATGTACAACGACAAAGGCTAGTCTCTCTACGTGAAAGTATTTAAGTTTAGGACCAACTAGGTTTCGACTAAGATAGTAGAAAATGTGCTCATGGAGCTCATCATCCTCCTGAACCATAACCATACAAACCATCCCTTCAGACACGGCGATATAAAACAAATAGTCTCTACTATAGTTTAGAGGCTTTAGTAAAGGTTTCGATACGAAATCTTTCTTCAGAGAATTGAAGGATTCCCAAGCTCGCTCATCCCATATAAAATGAGTATCCTTTTTCAAAAGACACATGAAACCCTTAGTTAAATTGTCATAGTTCACTATGAAACGACGCAATAAATTAACCTTCCCCTGTAAACGTTGAAGTTGTTGAATGTTACGTTGGGGAGGAAATCGAAGTATTGCCTCAACCTTCATAGGTTCTACCATGATCCCATGCTCAAATACTAAGAAACCTAAAAGATGGCTAGACCTAACGTAGAAGATGCACTTGTGAGGATTCAACCAAATGTGATAGTAAAGACATCTCTCAAATACTAATAGAAGGTGAGTGGAGTGATCTAATCTCTTGCGAGAGTGAGCTGCAATATCATCTAGGTAAGCTTCAACAATATGCTTGAGATCGTGAAAAACAAAGGTCATGGCATGTTGGAAGGTTGTTCCAGCGTTTTTAAGGCCGAAAGAAATTTTGTGGTATGAAAAATTACCCCAAGGAAAAATAAATGTCGTCTTATGTTGATCCTTGGGCTTGATTTGAATTTGATTATACCTTGAAAATCCGTCCATAAAAAAAATATATTTTTCTTCTCGCGCACTCATAAAGAATATGGTCAATGAAAGGAGTCGGGAAGTTATCTTTAGGACAAGACTTGTTCAGGTCTTGAAAATACATACATACGAAGATGGTTCCTTGTTTTTTATTTACGAGAATGGGGTTGAACACCCATTCAGTCAAGGGAATCGGGTATATGAAACCAACATTAAGTAGCTTCTCTACCTTTTCCTTAATAGCAGGGGCCTTCCTAGGATTAACAGCTCTAATACATTGTCAAACATGTATAGCATCCGGATAGATCTTGATCTCATGTTCGACAATGTTGGGGTTGATCCATGACATCTCTTTCTACAACCAAGCAAATACATCATGAAATTATTTTAATAGATCGTTGTAGATCTGAATTTCTCCAGGTGAACAATCTGCATCGATATATACGTTCTCAATTTTTCCAAGAAATTGAGACATGTCGATCGTGATGATAGGATAAATATTATCCATGTTTCCTTTTTCATAAATACCATGTGTATCTAATGGAACCATAGCATGACCAACTATCTCACTTAAGGTAGATCTAAAGTCATCCCATTTGATCCTAAAAATCTCTGGGACGAAATAGGAGTGATGATGCATATCTTCCCAATGCGTATTAGGACCATACATGGCCACTAAGATGGCTTCATCTGAGGGTAAAGTATCTTCGAGTAAATCATGCGAACAAGAATATTAGATGACCCATATGGGCTCTAGAACAGGATACTCCTAGTCTGTATGCGAGGAGAAAGGATCTGGGTCATCCTTAGCGTCAAGAATAGACTGATACACAACTTTTGTCACTAACAGTGGAAATTACATCCCAATGTGTGATTTACCTTTGTACGACATAGTCGGGGATGGTAGGGTCCAAGGGTCATTGAGATACGAAGTACGAAAAGGAACAGACCTCGTTGAACACGAAGACTCACTAGAAATGGAATGAATGTAATGAATTGGTGCCATGAAATCAAATCTACCCATGAGATAGGAATACATTGTGACATTAACATCCTCAGTTTCCTGTTGATAATTGTTGATCATAAGGACCGAAGATCCAGCCGATGCATTAGGACTAGCATGCGCAAAGGACAATTGATCAATTGTCACTATTTTCCCTTCGTGAGGAAAGCATAGAGTGTGGAAAATGGACGACACGACTATTGTCATGGCATAAGTCCAATTGCACCCTAGTAATAAATTATAGTCATGGGGTGTATCAACCACCTCGACATCAACCTCCACTGTCTTTGCACCTAACTGGACTGAAAAAGAGGGAAGAATTTGGTGGGGTCGAGACGAACTCCCATCAAATTCTTTCAACATAGTCATATATTGGGATAGATTCGGAGAGCTAATGGCTTTCCAATAGGTTAGGGACATCTCGCACGTCGCAACACCCTCATCAATTACAGTGAGTTTGATGGTAATTTTCATGTACTCCACATGGATTTGAAAGGCCGCGTGGTAAGGTAAGTGAGGCTTAACATCCGTGACGTAAAACTTAATAACCTTCAAGCCACATGATTCTAGAGCTCCTAAAGCAGATAACAAGGCGTTCCTTTGTGAAGGACATGTCTATAGCACCTCCAAAGTCGACATCGCACAAGGGGTTTGACCCAAATCTTTGACAATAGAATAGTTATGGGAAGTTCTAGCATTAGAATTGTGAGAAGATATTTTTAGTACGCCTTTCGAAATATGAGGCGGAGGTTTAGGATTTTCGATCTGCAAGGGTGCTTTTGGAGGAGGAGGAGACTCTAGACTCACAATAGTCTGTGAAGAACCGTAATCATGAGATCTAGTGGCTGAATCAATCTAATACTTGACCATATTGACACATATATGGCCACCTTCATGTGTCGAGGGGTTTTGACTCCCACTCGACACATTGCCAATGTTTGATGTCCCCGAGGCCATGTATTGATTATGTGGAAATGGATTTGTCAGCACAACGGGCGACTGTGATAAGAGCCTCGAAGATTCCTCAATTTTTGGGCATAGGTGGGTAAGGTGATCATCTTTAAAAAGTTTACAAGGAAACTTCACCTTCCATTTTTCTTTCTTTCCCTCGCCAGCATTGATATTCGATCTATCATCGTTAGTTTTTTCCTTGGCTTTGTTATAATTTTTCGTACCCTTACGATTATTACCTCGTCCTTTCCTTCCATTCCCTCCAGGTTGTTGGTTACCATTTGGGTTAGCCAATGATTGTACAAAAATCACATCCACTGAATGAGTGGGAGTGGAGGACGAAGTCGAAGTTTGTCCTGCTACAAACTGGCTTAGAGACAAATCTTTCAACTGGTTCGTCACCAAATTTGTAGACTTATCATTTTCAGATCCCATGATGACATCGGCATGAGGCCTGGGCTTTTGTCTAGGGTCATCGTTTGATTGCATCACGTTAGGAAGAATTTCATATAACAATCTAGATTGAGCATATATGAGGTCCAATTATTTGTCTTTGAAAATAACTTGTTCCTCGGATGTTACTCCAGACGTAGAGACATCCTTCGAAATATAAGGCAATAAAGACTTAAGGAAACACTCCAACAAAAACTTTGGAGGAATGTAGGCTTTCATCAACCTCTTCCATATACGCCACTCTTGGATATGGTCCCAGATATGTGTAGCTTTATCTCGTCAGAGGGCCGACAAACGTTCTATGTCGATATCGTTGTTACACATTATTTTGGTCACCCTGATGATGGTTACATAAACATGTGTTCAGGTTCCCAATATAATATTTTTCCTGAGAAAAGAAACCTCTTTCCACCCTTGCAAGATGTATTTTTGGAAGGCCGTCGCGAGCATATCCCTTTACACAGTGTGGAAATCCCTAATTTATGCATGCTGCATTATAGCCAGTCCACAAGATTTCTGCAGGCTACTGTATAGGTAGGTCACGACGACGCTTTAAAACTAAAAGAGAAAAGAAGTTCTAGCAACTTATAGAAGTGGAATCTTTTGGAAATATGAGGTGGCATCCGTATGGTTACGATCCTACTGACTTCTCTGATTTGATGGGATCATCCTCATCTCTTTAACCACTTCATCTTCTTCTATATAATGATAGGCTTCTCATGGAAAAGGTTAGAGTTACAAGCACAAGAAGCATAGAGACTAAAGAGAGAATAGATTGAAGTCTGTGTGAAGAATCCTATTTCAAATGATGCTTTAGATATTCGTTCATCCATCAAGTTTTTGAGAGAAATATTCATGCAAATATCGGAGAAAATGTATGTATGTGTCAGAACGAAGGGCCACTGAAAGGGAACTTGCGACATCAAGGCAATTTGGTTGTATCTTCTACCTTTCATTAATATAATACGGTGGCATGTCTCTTTCCCATAAAATGATCGATATTTTATTACATGAATCCTTGAACACATGTTTAGGTTGTCATTGAATTTCATTATTTCTACTTTCATGTTAGCTGATTTGTGTTATTACAGACCTGATTTCACAGGAGCATTGGAGCAAAGAAGGATCAACAAAGACATAAGGAAGTGATTCATAAGGTATGTTATCTATTCCTCTTTTGTTAATTAAATTCAATGATCATAATATAGGGAAAGCGTATTGTTCCGTCTTGTTTTGTTCTAGATCCAGGTGGATCTAGGGGGATTAGTTCATGTCCGCATCTATTGATTTACCCGTTAACAAAATTGGTGACTCCACTGGGGAGACAATCGACTTGATTGTGGTTTTTCATTGACCATTTTCTTATATCCTATCTTGTACATTCTATTTCAGTGTCTGAGTCTGTGGGAGATCCAATTAGACTCACTGGATTTAAAATTTTCCTGAGACCCTTTGTCTTTTTTCCAAAATTTTCTATTTTATGAAATGCATCTACACTGCACCCTATTGTTAGCCCGCAGAAACCTTCCATTTTTGTACCTTGGTGGTTTGTTTCAGTGCGGGATTTCCGCGACCTACATGACTATTGGCCTGCGGAAATTACTCATTTTCGCAATGCATTATATTGCCTGCCCGCGGCGACGTTTGAAAACTTTTTGGATCGAGTCTTGACCTCTACTATTTCCTAGTTTCTATTTTATTCAGCTGGAAAGGGATTTTGATACCATTTCTTGAGTGCTTAAGAATGCCCCTACTTGATCTTAATTGATTTCGAAGATCAAACACCTCTCTTTTGATCTTTTTCGATCTTTGTTTTTATTGACAAGGATATAATCTCTGGACTTGCGTCTGAGTGATTTCTCGATCATAGCTTTTGTTTTGGGTTTGGATTTGTAAGCTGATTGCATCTTTTGGATTGCTTAATGATTAGAAAAACATTTCTTGTTCATATTTGAAGAAACCTTTTCTTATCATTTTGTGTTTTTATCTTCATTGAAAGATTGATTTGGGTGCTTGTTGAGTGTTTTATTTTCTTTGGTTGCTTACCCTTTCTTAGTTCCATCCCTGTTTTTGGTTTCTAAAATAAATAAAAAATTAAGTCTTTTAAGTCTTGTAAGCAATCATTTATTCATAAAATATTGGCATTTTAAATATTGAAAGAGAACGAATAGTGAAATTACATTGTTAATGATTGTTTGGTACTACATTTAAAAAGGGAATTGTACATCGTAGTTTGCATTGTTCCAGAAAAAAAAAATTCCCTGTTGTAGATAGAATTCATCAAACGAAAGTTTGTATCATTCATTTCTATTTACGCCTTGTTGGGTCCAAGTCTTACACAACATTGGTTTCATTCCCGTCTCCCTCTTGAGTAACAACAACCTTTAATAATATTGTGAAACTTTAAAATTCAACTAGTAACATTTTCTAGGGCTCTTTTACACCAACATTAGCCAGGCTAGAGCTTGGAATAGGCAGTGAGACACATTCTCCAAAGTACAAAATACACAATAGTATCTTGTGATAGGGAGTGTCAAATTCCATTTGCAACATTTTTTCCTGGGAAGCCCTTCTCACACAAGGGTCAAACCTGAGGTCACATTGATATTGACAGAGTTACTCACCCTTCTTTGTTGATATCAGTGTAGATATTGCATGTATTACGAGGGTCGCTTGACGGTATACCCACAATGATGAGTGGAAGCCTCTTAAGTTGATTACAGGCTAGATATCCTGCCCTTGCATGTGGATCGGACTGTCAATTGTTTCCCCAGACATCATTTTTGTTCATGGTAACTTTAGTAGCCTATCTTCTTAGAGTCTTAGACAAGGTGAATGTGGAGGGGTAAGTCTTCACAGTACCTGGAATCGATGTTGGCCAGACTCACTCAGACTCCTTGGAGGGTATACCCATGATTATGTGTGGGAGCAAGCACCAGGGTGTAAGTCCGTTAAGCGGGTCATCAACATAACTTTTCCACCCTAGCCCAGCCCAGCCCCTTCTTGTCTCGACGTTGGATTTCATCACCAACTAGTGACTTCGGAATAGGAAGGTCTTGTTTGCTTGGTTTTGATTCCTAGATTTTACTAGCGCATGTTATTTGTTTCCATAAGTTGGCCATTGAGTTTCTTATGTAAAATATTTATCTCCGCCAACATTGACCCTCCACGTCGCTCACGTAGAATGCAAGGACTACCCCAAAAAGATCTGGGAGGTTCTCAACCCTTGCCTACCAACCCGCTGGAGGACTCTCCTCAACAGAGTGAGGTCCAAGACACCGCCACTCCACGAGTGGAAGGTTCTGATTCTCTAGAGACTTCTCGAATTCCTCACGGTTCTGAGAGACATATTCTTTGGGTAAATTCTTTTGGAGATATTATTGTTGAAACTTCCAGAATACCAACCGGACTGTTCATCAGCCCTGAAGGTCAGGATCCTTTTTGGCCTCCTCACATTCTGAGACGGGATATTTTTGGCCCCGGCACAAGTGTCGATATATTTGTTGAGTATAAGCTGCCCAAAACATCTGATATAGAACATACTCTCATTACGACTGCCTATCTGTTCGACAGTTCTGACATCTCGTCGGCGGATCCCAACTCGACCATCCCCCTTCAAATGGCCCATTCTACAATGGTCCCAAATACTATGACTATTCCCACTAGGAATATGGTGGCTAGACAAGCCCCCATTGACACGTCGCTTTCACCTAGACTCACCCCAACACTTCCCCCTGGAAATCATGCGTTGAATGCTTCTATTCTCGTTCCTACCCAAGTCCCATCCAGAACTCCTGGAGTTTCCACTCCTTCTGGGCACAATATTGTTCTTGGTTTTATTCTGACACTTCCTCGGCCCCCTTCCAGAGGCTCTCTTCCATCCCCTATTAGAGGAACCGAATGGAGTAGCACCACCCAGTCTTTAGCACCTAATTACCAAATTCCTGTTGGTGGACAATTTCACCCTGGAGGCCAAACACAATCCCCTTTTGGAGGTCAAATCCCAATTGGGATGCAACCCCTGATTGGAGGGCAAGACCCACCTACCCCACCCTCTGGACAGAACATACCTGCAGCCTTGGCCCAGTATTGGAACTATATTACCCAAAATAATCCTTAACTGACTCGGGGGCAACAACCTCAAGCTAGCTCTTTCATACCCCCTAGTACAACCCAACCATATCCAGGTCCATCCAATACCATTTGGGGATCGAACGCTCGACCCAATGTCCCTGTTCTAGGGAACAACCCTAACCAATACAACCCTATAGGTTACATGCCTCTGCACCAACAACTGAATCTGATCGGATCTTCGCATTATATGCAAAATGCTTACGGTCCTACTGGTATACCTACAGGACTTCCTCCCCAAAGTCACCAGTACCCCCACATGAATAGACAATTGTCCTTCTTATCCACCCTGGACCTCCCTGATCTTTCTAGAATTTTAAATGATCCTATCAGTCACTCTCCTCAGTGGCCCGTAATACTAGCCAAAGTACCATCCGACATTCCTAATTTCTGTGGTAAACCGGGAGAGGACCCGAACAATCATGTAATGACTTTTCACCTTTGGTGTTCATCCAACTCTTTGATGGATGACTCTATTCAATTACATCTTTTTCAGCAAACTCTCACGGGTTCAGCTGCGAAGTGGTATATAGAATTACCACAAGTCTTCTTCCCTGACTTTAACACCCTCACCATGGCTTTCCTCACCCACTACCAGTTACCGATCCATTACGAAACGGGAGCCGAAATTTTGAGTTCTTTCAAGCAAACCAAAGCCACTCATATCTCTGATCACATTCACGAGTGGAGACGGAGACGACGTCTAATCAAACTCGAGCTTCCCGATCAGTTACTGGCAGAGTGGTCCACGAAATCATTCATGAATGACATCGCTCGTAACATCGCCATGGGTGGATTTTTCATAGAAGAACAGGCGATCAGTCGTGCTCAATACCTCGACCTCGTTTACTCACAAACAGGTACTCGTTACGATTTACTCTCTGATGCACCTCGTCCTTCTACTACTACTACTTCAACTAATCCTGCTACTTCTCATGCATCTGATGGTGTGATTGGCACTTTCCATGCCCAACCCCACTCCACACAAGCCTCTACCACCAACCCTAAGTCTGTTGCTTCTAATGTTCAACATGCTTTGTCTCCTACTCCTTCCGTCGGCAAGACTTCTAAGGTGAACTCTATTCAATCTACCCCTGCCGGAAAGAATAAATACAAAAAAGGGAAGGGTAAGAATAAGGAGGATAAAAATAATCTGCAATCTGAGAAGACCAAAACACAACTTGTTGACGATAAGGATAAGCGCAAACCCCGATACCCTTATCTTATCTGTGGTGATGATCACTACACTAAGGATTGTCTAAGACGGGCCGAAGTTACTCAGTTTCTTCAAGGGACCCCGAAACCGCCTACACTGGCCATGTTGTCGCAACCATTCCCTTCTCAACAACAGGCCCAATTGGTCATTCATGACCAACCTTCCCCCTCCACTACTTCCTATGTCCTAATGTGTAATGGCAATTCAAAGAAGAATGACATCACACTTACCACTCGAGCCAAGGATTATTCTTCCTCCAAGGAGAAAGTTGATGAAATACCACCTTCGTTGGTCCAACAATCTCCCTCGGCTCCACCTACCAACAGTCCTCTTCATATCGAACGACCGAGCCTAGATACAGTTCTTCGCCCTCCCCCAAAGGGTGTTGTTTGAAAGTCTTCTTTCAATCCTCATGCACGCATTGCCCAGAACTACAGTATTGTATAGGATCTAGCTCAAGCACCGTCCGTGATGTCAGCCCTCGAAGTCCTTCATAGTTTTCCTACACAATGGAAGGCATTATTGAAATCTATTGGTGGAATCGATCCTACAGATACGAATTTAATAATTTTTTACTTGGGAGATCACATTCCAAGGCTTCCCCCTTAGCTCGCGTTTCAAATACAAGTTGTTGTTGCTGACAAGAACATTTGTAGAATAGTTATCGATGAGGGTGCCTCGATGTGTGTCATGTCCATTGCTTGTTGGAAATCCCTCGTCTCTCCTCCCTTAACTAAATCACACAACATGCTCAAAGCCTTTAATGGATCTGGATTTAAAATTTACGGTGTCCTCCCCTTGTTGCCCATCATGTTAGAAGGAAAAATGGTCAGTGTAGAAGTTGAGGTCTTTGACGCACCTCTCGATTACAACCTTTTACTCGGCCGCAACTGGATTGATTCCATGCATGCAGTTGTGTCCACTCTTTTCTGTGTCATACGTTTTCCACATCATGGAAAGGTAGTAACAATAGACCAATTGGCCTTCTTTAACTCCGATACACATACCAGCAACGTACCTTTCATTGCAAAGACCCCACCTGGGTATGAGAATGTCAGTGTGGGTCTTCTAAAAGATTCCACTCTGATGGGTACTTTCCCCATCCCACCACCCGACGTTGCACCTCCTTTGGTTGCCTCGATTAACATGATATCCACATTTTTCCGTGAAACTCCTGTGTCTTCTGACCCATGGGTAGTACACAAACCCAGTGATTATCTTCACTACGGTGACCAGATGCCCTTGAGTCCAGTTGAATCCGTTTACCAAGCCATTCAATCGACATCCCCCTCTACCCCCTCTCTTGGCGATTCATCTCCTGATCCATTTCACATGAGTTTTCCCAAAGATGAGATGATTATGTCGATTATGTCCATGGAGTACACTCCTTGGGATGATGGACATCATCGTTCCATTCTCTTCCTCGAACAACACACCCTCGAAAGTTACCAATGGATTTCAACTCCGTCGACCGTTGTTGTTATTACTTCAGTTCCTGGCTCCACACACGATGTGTTATACGAAGGGAACTTATGCAACATTTCACCCACCATCCCCCTCGACATCTCTATAAAACCTGGAGTTGTTGAAAATGTGCACATTGGAGCTTCGTGTTCCACTGATGAAGTTGCCACGTATACATCCCTTTTTCAATAATTACGTGACGTCTTCACCTGGAGCTATGAAGAGATGCCTAGTATTGACCCCGATATTGTTGTACATGAAATCAATACATACCCAGGCGCTAAACCCATCTGGCAAAGACTTCGCCCGGTCCACCCTTTTAAAGCAGCTGCCATCAAGCTTGAATTTGAAAAACTTCTTAAAGCTAGCTTTATTTATCCTGTGGCTTTAACTGATTGGGTATCCAATCTCATTCCGGTTAACAAGAAACAAGGTACGATCTGTGTCTTTGTTGATTATAGGGATATCAACAAAGCTTGTCCTAAAGACAAATTTACCACCCCCGTCGTTGACCAAATCGTCAACGATTGCGCCGGAAGTGAAATCTTCTCTTTGATGGACGGTTTTTCCGGATATAATCAGATCAACATCTTACCCGCAGATTAACACAAAAACGCTTTTATTTGTCCTTGGGGCACTTTTGCCTACCGGAAACTGCCCTTTGGTTTAAAGAATGTCGGTGCCATGTTTCAACATGATATTTCTTATGATTTCCATGATATTAAGCACATTGTACAACCATATTTAGATGACCTACCAGCACATTCCATGCATCGTAGTGATCATCCAGCCCACCTCCGAGCCATTTTCCTTCACTGTTGGTTCTATCGTATACGATTAAACCCACACAAATGTGTTTTTTGTGTGGAGTCCGGCCAACTCTTAGGCTTTATTGTGTCACGTCAAGGGCTCAGGGTAGATCCTTTGAAGGTTGAAGGCATTCTTAATCTCCCTCCCCCTTCTTCACTTCACCAGCTACAAAGTTTGCAAGGGAAGGCAAACTTTCTACATCGTTTTATCCTGAACTACGCTGAGTTAACGCTCGGATTTACTCGGCTATTAAGGAAAGGATCTGAATTTGTATGGGACACCACTGCCAACAAATCCTTTGATTCTTTGAAATTGACTTTAACCCGTACCCCACTGCTTTTCCCGCCCGATTATAGTCGAGATTATTTCCTTTATCTCGTTTCTTTGGATTCGACCATCGCCATGGTTCTCGTCCAAGAGGATGATTCTCATGACGAACATGTCATTTATTATTTGAGTCGGAGTCTCATGACTACCGAAGCCAAGTATTTACATGTGGAAAAACTGGCCTTGGCAGTTGTTCAAGCTGTCCAACGTTTCCAGCATTATATCCTTTTACGCAAGACCACCGTGATTTCTGATTGCAACCCCATGCAACACATTCTTACATGCCAGTTGCTAGGGGGGGAATACTCCAAATGGATTTTGATACTCCAAGATTTTGACTTAGAGTTTGAACATGCTAAGTCCAAGAAATCCTTGGTGTTTGTTGAATTGATATGTGACCTTCCCTGTTCTGAGACGGAAAATGTAGCAGAGGATTCATTACCCGATGAATCCCTTTTTCTGATCAGTTTCGATGACCTTTGGTATGGAGATATCATTATATATATACAGACTCAGACTTTCTAGCCTGATTTGTCTAGTACTGACCATCGTCGCATATGTTACCAAGATCGTCAGTATATCCTCCTCGGTGATACTCTCTATCGTCGTGGAGTTGACTCTGTTTTTCGACGATGTCTCACTTACGATGAGACTGAGAAAGATTTGAATGAATTCCATTATGTAGCATGTGGTGGTCACATGTCTGGGTATGCTACTACCCAAAAGGTCTTATGAGCTAGTTATTTTTGGCCTTCCCTATTCAAATATTGTATTATTGCCATCCAAAAATGCCACACTTTCCAAACATACAATAACAAAATAAGATCTCACCTCGCTCCCTTACATCCTGTAGTTTCCATTGGACCCTTCACTAAATGGGGCATCAATTTCATGACATGTAACCCTCACTCAGTCGGGGGGCATGGGTACATTATTGTAGCCGTAGATTATTTCACAAAGTGGGCCGAGGCGATGCCTACATTCGACAACACAGGTAAAACTGCAGCCATATTCATCTTCAATCACATTATTACATGATTTGGAATCCCACAGGCTATCATCACCGATCACGGTAGCTAATTTCGAAACTTTATGATGTCTGAGCTTATGGAAAAGTTGGGTCTTCGACATGAAAACTCAACCCCCTACTATCCACAGGCGAACGGCCAAGTTGAAGCAATAAACAAAGTACTTATTACCATGCTTCGACGGATTATCGAAATTCACAAAACGAGTTGGCACACAATGTTGTTCTCAGCATTGTGGGCCTATCGGACATCTGTGAAGTCAGCCATAGGGTTTACACCTTTCCAATTAGTGTACGGTTTAGAAGTTGTTCTACCGATTGAATGTGAAATTCCATCATTAAAACTAGTCGTCCAACTTCTCCCAAACACCTCTGCTGAGGAGGAACGTCTATTGTATCTTATGCAATTGGATGAAACTCGTCGCGATGCCACCCTAGTTATTGAAACCCAGAAGAAACGCGTAAAAGCCCAATATGACAAACATGTCAAGCCACGCACGTTTTCTGAAGGAGATCTAGTTCTCCTCTATGAACAAGATCGTGATTTGCTAGGAGCCAAAAAATTTGAGGCTATGTGGCGAGGCCCTTATATTGTTAAAATATTGTAAGAGAAGGGAGCATACAAGTTAGTATATTACGATGGCACTCCTTTGAGTGAACCCAGAAATGGGCTTTACTTGAAGAAATACTACGCTT
>ML791123.1:197676-209146 GCA_009831015.1 Picea engelmannii
TTGTGTGTTACTTTAGTGTGTTTCTGCTATTTGAATTTTACCCCTGACTACTTACCCTGCATTGTGTTTGGTCTCCAAATGTCAGTGTTTTCGCTACCTTACATTGGCTTCACTGATGGTGCTAGTCGTAGTACCCAGAATTTAGCTTCTGTTGCTTGGGCAATTTATGCACCCTCGAACGAACTTATTTGTCTGCAAGGTGTTTGTCTCAGTCGAGCGACCAATAATATCGCGGAGTATAGCATAGTCATTGAATTATTGACTAGTGTTATTTCACTTGGGATTCCTTGCTTCATTATATGACTTGATTCACAGCTAGTAGTTCTACAGTTAATGTCTATACTATCTGAAGCCCTACTCTACTACACGTATATTTGCGAATCCACCTCTTGGAACATCATTTCGATTATATTGAATATCAACACATTCCTAGATGTCTAAATACATTAACTGATGCTCTAGCTAATTACGTATTAGACAAACATTTGAGACATTTGTAATTCCAATAAGATTTCACATATTGTACAAAGAGAAGAGTAAACCGGTAAAAGCCTCATGTATATATATAATGATATAATGATTACAAAAAAGAGTTTTCATTCGAAGATCAAAATATCAAAATATAGATCCCATGGCCCCTACAAAATGGCCTCATGGATGCCTCTCGTGATAGCATACTACTGCTCTCGCTACCCTACGCAGTAACTGACTAAGTGAGTCGAATACGCCTACAGTATGGCGTTGATAATGCCTCGGGATCTCCTCAATGGATATATCAGGGATGTCTGTCGTCAAGCCTTCCAGGTTCTGCTCTATTGTATCATAATCCTCAGCATCCCATCCAGCTACTACGCGTGCCTCTCCTCGCCTCTGAATAGGAGAAGACCCTGGGGGTTGATGTGGCCCTACATCTGCATGATCGAAAAGAATTTGATTAGTCTTTCGATTCGAAACATGAAAACATTAAATATTTTTAAACTCAGAAAAACATTGTAAAAACACAAAATGCCTTTCTTACCTAGATCTCCCCACTGAGATCCCTCAGGGAGAACCAAATCTGGATCACCCCGAAAGTCTAGACCGGCATAAGCATAGTCATCAATCATCAGGATTTGTGGTCCCAACCAATTGAAGAATGCATCATCATACTACACAATCCAGCCTGCCACATGCCGTGTCATCAGATCACACCATATTTTCATTCATGGGTCTCTCGGGGCTGGTATTCCCCATTTCACCTGCAGGCGTAGGTGTGGAACTCTTTCGAGGAAGAAAGATACTAAAATAGACCCATAACCGAACTGTTTGAGGTCCCCATTCTTACTTTTCATGAGTTGAGTTTTCATGCTGCATAATAGACCATCACACCAATTGAATACTCGAGGCTCCAAGCATTCAATAGCATATTGGAAGTAAATTTGGAGTGCCATGTGTGGAAAAGCACTCCCTGCCATCCATGCAATACTAAACAAGATGGTCCTGAGGGTCAAATCTCTCACACCTCGGATTGCTACTTTTCCTTTACGTCTTTCAGCATCAGGTTCACAATGCTCACGAATGTACTCACTCATGGGCAATCCACCACCTCGACCAACTTTCAAAGTCATGCGTGCCCCACGACATGACAACCCTGTCAGGAAATAAATATCCTCAATATCCAAAGAGAGTACATGAACACCCACGTGGAAAACTTGTTGTTCTGAATCCCACATATGAAACAGATAATCTAGTAATCTTCGTTGGGCTCTCATGCCCTGAACTTTGAAGAATTTTAATAGACCGCATTGCTGAAGGGAATTCATGGTCCTCGGATCACTTAAAGCCATGAGATCATATTCTTCATGCTCACGTTCCCTCCATTCCAACATCTTTGCAAGCAAATACCTATATGGGAAATAGAGAAGATCTTTAGCACATTTTTTCAACATTTTTGGGAGTTTTGTTGAGTCGATGTTCACTTTCCATTTTAGTTTTTTGGCCATCGTGATCAAAATTCAAGTATAGTGAGGAATTTCCATGAGTGTTCCTTAATGCACCTACAGAAATTGTTGGTTTCCGTAGGGCCCTTTATAGGCCACTCATGGCGGCCCCAGCGCACGACTAGCAATCCCAAATCATCAAAAAATCTTGATTTTTCACCATCAAAAACAAAAATTAATCCTTTGAAAAGATAGAATATGAGATTCTTACCTCTTTTACGCAATCCGTTCATCGAATGATCCATTTTGGCCTCTGCAATCCATCGCTGAAGTTGAGGTAAAAAAACAAGGGTTTTTGGTAAGTTTTTGACCAAGTGAAAATAAAATGGTGAAAAAGACTTTTTGCTTCCATTTATTTATTTTTTATCATTTTTTTTAATATTTTGTTTTATATAAATACATTTTGGTCAAAACCCCATTAACTCTAAAGGTCTTTTAAGTGTTTTGTTCCTTGCAGGAAGAAATTTAGGACTTTGGACAGCGAACTATGGACAGTTTTTGTGATTTATTCTATTTTTGTCGCATGTACAACTACTTTTTAAGGTTTTTTAGAAAAACCTCGATCACAGTCTTTGTTCGTTATCAGGCTCGAAAACCAATGAGAACGTAACCGAGTATAATTTTTTTGTCTTTTCGTACTCATCATGGTAACACGAAAATAACGAAACCTATGGAGAATTCTTTAAGCTATTTTCATGCTCCTTAAACAACGAAAAGATTGTCAAGCGACCTTGTTCTTTTCATGCTCGTAAAAGTATTTGAAGAAAACGTTTGATGGGCGATAGTTTATCACTTTTTTGGTCCTGTCGAACTACTTTATGAAAAAGGAACTAAGAGGGTTCTCTTTTAAGTGTCTTTCCAGACTTTATAATCATGAAAAACCTTCGAGTTTTCTATCTTTGGATTCATTAAACACACATCGACAGACCCATATGGGACCGAACCACTCCTTCTTGGGGTTCGTTAAATATACTCCGAAGGATGAGCTTAAATTGACAAGCATATGTTATCCTCCTCAAGATTGCGTAAAAATAAAGAGGTACTTGCCAGAAATGGTGGGGTAAAATTTGGGAAAGGTATGTGTCTCTGTATTTGTATTAATGGTAGTACGCGTTGCTCATGAACATGACACCCTTCTTCGTCATTTGAATTTGGGTTGGGTAATCCATTTGTCTCTTGTTTGACCTTCTGCAAGTTCATATCTTGGGTCATCTTTGAGTCAATACTACCAAGATCATTGTCGTGTCATTCATATGTTTAGGCGAAGTTCAACCAGAACCTTCTATAAGTTGGCCATCTGCAATTATCCATTCTTACCATGTCGACCTTCCCTATGTCAGTCCCAAGTCCCATCAGTATTTTTCTCTACCCTAAATCTATTACTCATTTCATGTCATTGATGGGGGATACATCAAGGCCCTCTTGTGACGAGTCTTCTCCTATCGACTTTAGCTCATTATCCAAGAAAAAGACTTAGAAATTATTTAGTACCTTAGAGCCTGCATGTCTTAACAATAGGTTTCTTCGCTTTCAACAGTGGGTCTACATCATCGATCCCTGATTGAGAGATTATGTCAAGTGTTCGACTTCAACTCCTTTATTCACACTTGTCGGATTGTACTAGAGTACCTTGGGAGTCATTGACAACAATGGTGATTTCCCTCGCACTTATTAACAGTTTTCATCAATGACTGGTAATCAAGTGGTTTCTATTCACATTCGACTTCGACATCTGTAATCACGTGACTAGAATCGTACTAACGGACGATGGATTGAAGACCCTAGACTTCATCATTTTTTGGTCCAGGTTGCGATGGAGTATTTGTGATTTGTTTTGACACATAGATCCACCTTGTATGTCTTGTGGCTATGTTCGTGCTTGAGTTCTCAATGCATGGATCCACAGTGCATTCCTAGTGTCTATGAAAAATCTTGTTGACATGGATCCACGCTGTATAATTGGTGGCCATGACCTACATTTATGGTTTCAGTTATTTATGGTCTGGACATGGGAATGTCTACTTCAAACATAATGTGATATTGAACAGATGCTTGATTGTTTGCAGGTGCCTGATTGGTGCGCCCCTAGTTCTCGACACATACACACTTATTTTACAAAGTACTTCGGCTATCTCGAGTTCTAGCCTCATACTTTGGGGGGAATTCTATTACACATTATTTTGGTCACCCTGATGATGGTTACATAAACATGTGTTCAGGTTCCCAATATAATCTTTTTCCTAAGAAAAGAAACCTCTTTCCACCCTTGCAAGATGTATTTTTGGAAGGCCGCCATGAGAATCTCCCTTTACACAGTGCGGAAATCCCTAATTTCCGCATGCTGCATTATATCCAGTCCGTGGGATTTCCGTAGGTTGTTGTATAGGCAGGTCGTGGCGGCGCTTTAAAACTAAAAGAGGAAAGACGTTCTAGCAGCTTCTAGAAGTGGAATCTTCTGGAAATATGAGGTGGCGTCCGTATGGTTACGATCCTACTGACTTCTTTGATTTGATGGGATCATCCTCATCTCTTTAGCCACTTCAACTTCTTCTATATAATGATAGGCTTCTCATGGAAAAGGTTAGAGGTACAAGCACAAGAAGCATAGAGACTGAAGAGAGAATAGATTGAAGTCTGTGTGAATAATCCTATTTCAAGTGATTCTTGAGATCTCCATTCATCCATCAAGTTTTTGAGAGAAATCTTCATAAAAATATTGGAGAAAATGTAGGTATGTGTCAGAACGAAGGGCCATTGAAAGGGAACTTGCGACATCAAGGCGATTCGGTTGTATCTTCTACCTTTCATTAATATAATGTGGTGGCATGTCTCTTTCCCATAAAATGATCGATATTTTATTACATGACTCCTTGATCACATGTTTAGGTTGTCATTGAATTTCATTATTGTTTCTTTCACGTTATTTGATTTGTGTTATTACAGACCTGATTTCACAGGAGCATTGGAGCAAAGCAGGATCAACAAAGACATAAGGAAACGATTCATAAGGTATGTTATCTATTCCTTTTTTGGTAATTAAATTCAATGATCATAATCTAGGGAAAGCGTATTGTTATGTCTTGTTTTGTTCTAGATCCAGGTGGATCTAGGGGGATTAGTTCATGTCTGCATGTAGTATACCTAGGGAGGTAATATGGGGTACCTAGGGAGGTACCCAATGAGAATGTAGTTATGTGTTATTAGTGGAAGTCATTTAATATATGAAAATGTGGTCATTCAATGTAAGGTGGACTAGGTCCACTATATTAATAAAAGTCCACTATGGTAGTTGGATGTAATAAATGTGAGAAGGCTCTCTAGAAGGTTCCTAGGAGATATAGAGAGCTATATAAAGAAGTGTAGGCAATGTAATGAAACATAGTGAATAATATTGTGATTGTACAAGCAAGGATTGCTTGAGGAGTTTTATCCTTCCATAAGGATTAATATATGGTGTTACCCTACCTCAAGGGTTTTCTCTATTTCTTGTGTTCATGTTATGGTGAATGGTTTATGGTTTATTCTTGGTATTATTGAAGTGTATTTTCAAATCTGGTATCGGTACTTAACAATTGGTATCAAAGCACTTTCCTTGGCCAAAGAAGGGAAGATTTGTTTTCTTTTTTTGCAGAATTTTTTCTAGGGAAGAAAAAGAGGGCGATGCACTTCAGGTTCATATATGAAGCTTTAGGAGATGAATTTGAAAAAAACAATTAGGTATTTGAATTCCTCTCAGAAAAATACCCAATTTAAAAAAACAATCAGCTGAAATGGAGTTCGGGAAGTAAAGTTATGAGCATTTTAAATTCAACATTTGTTTAGGGTTTTTCCGGAAAAAAACCGTGATTTTTTGTCGTAACTTATTGTTCTATTTTTGGGGAGGTTTCATAGAAAGATGTATTTTACAGGGAAATTTTATGGACCTAGTATTGAATCATTCATTAAAGAAATAAATGCAGCATGGGAAGAGAATTAGCCCCATTGGGTAGGTCTCAAATTGCAAGGTGATGCTGTCATTTGGTGGAAATCGCTTGATTATAAAGAGATGATGACACTCTCCAATGGAAATTTTGAAAAAATATTGTTAGACAAGTGGTCTCATGGAGAAAATAAGGATAAACAGAGAACCAAGAGTTTATTTTCATGTGACAAATCTATATTACAGGTTCATGGTTGTATTCATAAAGAAAATATTATTATTTTTATTAACCCTAGTTGCATGCATAATTTTATCAATGTTCAGTTGGTTAATAGATTGCAAGTTCCAATAAAGAATATTCAAAGCACATAGGTTGAGGGTGAAAATGTTCAAATTTTTAAAGATTTGAAGATTACCATGGATAAATATGTGTTGCATTCAAATATTTATGTTATGGATAGGGATGAAGTGGATATTGTTTTGGGATATCCTTGGATAAAATCAATGGGTACCATTAATATTAATGTGCAAAAGAAGTTTTTAAAGTTGTGGTACAAGAAAAATAAAATCACATTGCAGGATGTGTCTCTTAGTAAGAAAGATGGACCCATGGAAGCTAGCAAAGAAGTTATTGCCCAGTCTGAAGTTGAATCAAAGGCAGAGTCTACAGAAGGAGATGAATCAAAAATACCAGAAGGAAATAATCAAGAAGTTAAGGAGGTCATTGACTCAAAGACACAAAGTGTTGCAGATTTGAAGAAAAAAGAACAAATTCCTACAGTTGTTGTATATCGCCATCCACATCATATAGAGACACAAGAGTCATCAAGGCAAGGGCGTTTGCATCAACACATGTATGCACCAGCAGGGCACCAGACAGAAAACCGATCAAGAGGTGCATGGAGGACTACCGACACTATGGGAATAGCTCAAGCTACAGAAACAATCCCATGGAAACCCTGACATGATGCAGAGAAAGATCAGGGTGGCAAGGTAGCATATAGACATCATGTTCTACTTCCATTGGGATGGATGGATGGTCATACTTGGTACCAATTGGCTACATTTCTTAGCCAGTCATATTGTATGGTCTCTTCTCATGTTTCGAGGATGAAACATGTGAAGGGGGATGGAATGTAGTATACCTAGGGAGGTAATATGGGGTACCTAGGGAGGTACCCAATGAGAATGTAGTTATGTGTTATTAGTGGAAGTCATTTAATATATAAGAATGTGGTCATTCAATGTAAGGTGGACTAGGTCCACTATATTAATAAAGGTCCACTATGGTAGTTGGATATAAATGTGAGAAGGCTCTCTAGAAGGTTCCTAGGAGATATGGAGAGCTATATAAAGAAGTGTAGGCAATGTAATGAAACATAGTGAAGAATAT
Organism: Picea engelmannii; assembly: GCA_009831015.1. NCBI lineage: Eukaryota > Viridiplantae > Streptophyta > Pinopsida > Pinales > Pinaceae > Picea > Picea engelmannii. Next base: position 204,968 of record ML791123.1, read on the forward strand.
TGTAATTGTACAAGCAAGGATTGCTTGAGGAGTTTTATCCTTCCATAAGGATTAATATATGGTGTTACCCTACCTCAAGGGTTTTCTCTATTTCTTGTGTTCATGTTATGGTGAATGGTTTATGGTTTATTCTTGGTATTATTGAAGTGTATTTGCAAATATGGTATTTGTACTTAACACCGCATCTACCGATTTACCCGTTAACAATCGTAACGAACTGACAACTGCAAGTGGTTGAGAAATACCAAAACCATCTGATTAAATTTTTTGTACATTCCCCCTCATAGCTCAATGTACCATTTCACAACGACCCTCGTGAGGGTGAGTTGAAATAGCCTCAAACGAATAGAATCGTCATTCAGGGAGTTAGATGAGCACCAAAGATGAAAAGTACTGACATGATCACCTAGATCCTCGTCAGTCTTTCCCTCAAATTTTGGAAAGTCTAAAGGGAGCTTTGTGGGGATGGGGGGGCATAAAAAATTGTGACGCATATGGTCATTCATTAATTTTGACAAATCTGGAAGATTAAGCATGGCCAGAAAAGGGAGTTGGGGTTGCAGCATCTGAGCCCATGCTCCCAGGAAAGATTGGGATGGAGGGATTGTAGGCCATCCAGGGTTTTGGTATATGCCATGGCCCTGTCTAGTAGGATAATATCCTCTTCCAAACTTATTCATAAAATGTGGTATGGGCACCATACCCACGGAAATGACATAATGAGAGTTATATACGTTTCCCCCAGCTGAAGGGGCTCCGGGATGGGGGTTTCCCATAATGTGAAACTGACTCCCTCCGGATGGAAATCCAAAGGAAAGAGGGAGATTCACCATAATAAATGTGTTTGTTTGTCAAAATCAGCATGGAGGAAGAGGGGATAAAGGATGGAATATAGGAAGTAACTTGTCCCCCCAATCGAGCACTCCATCCAGGAGCATTGAGACTAGGATTAGGCCCGGAAGAAAAAGGAGGCCAACCTCCAACTGTAGGATTCATTTGGGGAATATGGCCTCCACCAAATGAGAGAGGAGCATACAGAAGAGCCATGCCCCTAGGTCCAAAACTAGGATTCACATTAGCCGCTGGAATAGAGGATGAGAGTTTCAACGTCATGTTGGACATACCAAAAGAAAATGAATTAGAGACCGAAGGTATCGACTGAGAATTGTTACCTGGCATACCAAAAAGAGATCTAAAAGGGTTTGTTCCTATGGGTTGAGTAGAACCCACAGGTTGGGTAGTAGTAGAGGCAGGGATCTACGGCACCCAAAACGTCGAGGTTGAAGAATTTGAAGGAATCCCACTAATCACAGAAGATATAGGAGTTGAGGGACTAACTGTGACATTCAGGTTTGACTCAGTTCTCATAAATAGATGATCACAGGTCTGAGAGGTGGAGATATATGTACCACGTTTATTAACTTTACGCCTTTTAGAAGGAAACTTTGGTTATGACTCAATATGTGGTGGTAACTTCAACAAACGAAAAGACCTACAAGGAGGCTGGTCTTGCTCCACGATGACTCAAGAATCGAGATATAAAACCAAATCCTAGGGCCAACTAATAATTAGAGAGAACACAAAAATAAAGAAAAAAGGTCAATACACAAAAACAAGATACAGTGGTTGAAAAGGGGCCTCCCTCACTAAAGTAGGTATGTCTCACCCAAGAGGATACTGAGACTCCCTTCAAAATATTTGAGGTATCATAATCAATTATAAGGGCCCTTGTGGGCTTAACAACATAGTCGGTCAGATCCCCCCGGAGAGGTAATCCTACATAAAGGTTGTGTGTTTTCTGACCCTTATATCACTTAGGGTACCTGCAAAATAACCCTTGCAAGTAACCCATGTGGCTACCTATGTCAAGCAACTAGAGTCACCACAATATAACCAATGCGCAGGTGAAAATTCGTAAGTCCGATCCAGCGTATGGGTAGGGTAACAAAGCCCAAAATCTTGAAAGAACTGCCTCTCATAGAGGTAAAGGTACTAGAAAGACCCCCAAATATGAATAGAACCCCAGAAATATCTATGATGCTAAGAAGGTATTAGAGCACTATCTCTGCAACCAACTTCGTGCGACCTCATGCTTAACTCTAGTGTGAGTGGAGCCTCCTGATGTCACTAATTACACAATGGGTTTCACCACTCCCTAGTCAGGAACATATTTTTAGTTTAATAGCCTTGGAGAATTTTACTCACAAAATCCTATTCCAAGGCCCTATGTCCTATACTTGTTTGTGTACCCTGAAAAATAAAAACATTTCTAGTCAATTTTAATTAATCAACATTAATTTTAATGACTTGTTCTTACTCAAGAGGTGCGGTCGTGAAACTGATAATATTAAAAATCAACATATAAAAGAATCAAATATAAAAACATTGCTAAGCACTAGTCTTGAATTCCAAAGAGATGGTATGCTTCTAAATGCAACCTCTCCAATGCAATCTCTACAATTTCAAAGAAATGCAATCTCTCCACGTGTGTCAAAATAAATGAAAGTAATCAAAAGAGAAAATTCCATAATGCAAAATGAGAAAATGTTTTTATATTTTTGATATAAAGAAAAGAAAATGCAAGGAATGAATAGCATCTTCACATACAAACCCTACTGCAAGAAAAAATAAACAAGCCAAGAAGGATACCAAGAAGCAAACACTCAAACCAATGTGCAAGGACAACCAAGGAAAAAGATGATAAGAAAGAATACCACTCGAAAATTCAACAATAGGAAGGTTTCCTATCACTCTGTAAGCACTTAACAGTTAGGACAGAGACCCAAGAAGACTCAAGAACCAACCAAACTCACCCATCAAACACCAAGCTCAACCAACAAGACTAAAGAGATGATGTACATGACTGTTTGATAAAAAATCACGTATGTACACATCCTATAGGAGGAAAGATCGCTTATGTACACGTTTGTCAAGGGAAAAACTGTGTATATCTAGTAAAACACTGCCAGGGCAAGGGTTAAGCCAAGAAAATCAGATGCAAAGTAAAATAGGTTGTCAATCTCTCAGGTGACAAGGAAACTCAAGCTAATAGAGATCAATACAAGGAGAAAAACACTCCAAGCCCCAAAAAAGAAGATCATTCCCTAGTATGGTCGCTAATTCTGTTATGAGGAAAATCTCTCTATGGCATGGGGTAAACCACAACAGACGGAATGGCATGCATAAATCAACTCTAATCCCAAATATGATATATAAATGAAATGCTAACAAGATAAGGCCAGGAGCCTACCTCATCTGTATTTTTGATGAAGATCATCGTTGAGCATGCAAATCAAAGCTCTATACCTGCAACTTGTCCTCAACAACCAAGATACGCAAGCATATGGTGACAACATATAATGTTAGCATATAGATTAGTATAATCCATTAACTTACATGACAAATACACCCATGGAATAATAATTTGAATATTTTCAAGATATCAATTGGATGAGAAAAGAGTATTTCTATTAAAATAATCAACAGAAGTATACAGGTGACAAACTTCTATAACGACACACATCGGAACCGAGAAACTAAGTCCCTCCAACTGGGCCTCCACCACTTCAATCCTCCACCAAAGGCAAGCTCATATAAAGGAGTCAATGAGGTTCTCCATCACAAAGAAGGAAGAGCTTGGGGGATGAAAAAGGTGTTCATACTTTCAAGGATAAAGGGACACAGACTCAAAATGGAGTGAAATTTCTCCAGAGTGTATTTGCTCTCAAAGTTGAATCTTTTTCTTAAGGCTTGGATATGGCTCAATGTATAGCCTTCAAATGGAACTTAAGGGCTGAGTCAAAGAATTTCCAGTATATGGAAGGTCAAGGATCATGGATCTCATGATACAGCATGGAAACCCGACATAATTTTTAATTTTGAGCACTAAACCCGATGTACGCGGGTTGTAGTGGAGAAACCTACGTATATGCTTGTTGTCTAACTGATAGGGCATGTATATGTGGGAAAATGTTATTTTTGGATCTGGAAGGTACAAAAGGGGACTTCAAGTCTGCATAGGGAAATGGAAAGGCCATCCAAGCAAGTTGCATGGGGTGAGGCAAAATTTGTTGTAACACTATGTATCTAGAAACCTCTGATTTTTAGGTAAATACAAGAGATTAAATCCCTTTTTTGGTTAGAAAACACGTTAGCATGCCTATTGGTTTGGACATCAAC
>ML791123.1:215708-226738 GCA_009831015.1 Picea engelmannii
GCGGTCCATATCAATGTTTTAATGAAAATCCTAATCAAAGTTTTAAAAATGAGAGAATGAAATCAACAAATGTAATGGATGATGTTATTGAATATCAAAATTTAATTGTACTGGATAATGTTATTGAATATCAAAATTTTATTGAAGATGCCAAAAACCTATTGTACCGAAGTTGTATTGATTTCATTAAAATTGTCAATCGTTGTGAAATGGTACAATCTTAAAGTGACGAATGGATGGTCAGTGTCAATCTTCGACTAATTGTGAAGGTTGTAGAAGGAGATTCATGCTAAAGGAAATACACTTCCACAATTTGCATATGATGAAAAATGCAAAAGAATTGATAAAATCACTAGGATTAGACTATGATACGATACATACATATTTATATTATTACAATTTGTATTGGGTAAACATTGAAAGTGAATATGAATTCCCAACATGTGGTAATCTTGATGGAAAATGGATCATTGATCTTAGACAACCAATAATAGTGTTTTGGCCAAAGTGTTGAGGTATTTCCCTATGACACTGAGGCTAAAGAGAAACTATATGTATAATATTCAACACCTTGATTGTATTATAGTTGTTAGTACCATATTACTGATTTTGCATGTTGCAAAAAAAAGGGTTGACATCATGAAAATTCAAGTAATGATGGTCAAATGGACCACCCTATTGATATCCCTACATGGTAAACTATAGATTTAAACTTCCCTAATTCTTCCAATGACCTCCACATTAATGTATGGATAGTAATGGTAATATATGGATTTAGTCCCTTTGGAGACTTGAGTAGTGTTTACAATATTTAGCCTATAATGTTAGATGCATGCATCCTTCCACTATGGTTGCATGAAAAGGAATTTTTGTATGTTGACATTGTTATACATGGTGCCACCAATTAGGCAATGACATTAGTGTCTACCTAGAACCTTTGGTAGAAAAAATTGAAGGTATTATGTGACCAAGGGGTAAGGACATATGATTCTTCTACCAAGACATGTTTTAATAGGAAGGAAATTATGATGTGGGTATCCCATGAGTTTCTTTCATAAAGGAATATGGTTGTTTGCACAATAAAAGATTCCTTTGCATATCCGATATGTGGAAAAAACATTGAATCGAATTCCCTACCATGTAACGATGAGTGTGTCTATATGGGAAACATGGTATATATTCCATCAAATCACAAGTTTTGATTAGAAAAGGAACCATTTGGGGTGGAGGAACATTGCTTTGCACCTAAAATCATAAAAGTGTCAAACATTTTTAAAGAAACTAAAGGGAAGGAAGTAATTTAAGGGAAGAGTTAATCAATAAAAGGGAAAATAAACAAGGAAAAATGTGGAAAATAATGTTGTGATGTGGAATAAATTTTCAATTCTATTCAATTTACCAGTGAGAGTTATATAGACTCGTAAACCATGACTAATTGTTAAAAAAAAATTGCTTCATTTTGTTTATATGGATTGGTTCAATGTGTTGTTTATGTGTTTGGTTGCAATGACACTTGATATGTCACATTATAGATGTAATGGATGTGGAAAGAAAGTTTGTAAAATCATTTTTGGAACCCATTTAGATATACAAGAAAAGTCTATGAAAAAAAATCACATGATGACTTCGAAAAAATGGGTTTGAGGAAATCATTGTGGCTACAAGATAATGGAAAATAAATATTCCTTCCACCTGCACCACACAATTTTTCAAATAAAGAGAAAGAGACACTCTGTCATGTTCTTTTTTAATTAAAATTATCAAATGGTTACAATTCTAGTCTTGATAATCATCTCTTTATGGTAAACCTTAAGTTTTGTGGTATGAAAGCACATGGTTTCAACATTCTAATGCAACAACTCCTCCCAATATCAAGTTTCCGCCAAGCACTACCAAATGTTGTTTGAAAAAATATTTGTAGGCTATGCGACATTTATAGGAAGATTTGTGCAAAAATGGTGAATACAAAGAATCTGACGAAGTACAAGTTGATATCATAGAGACAATGACTTGCTTGAAAGGTGTTTCCCCCCCTTCATTTTTTGATATAAAGTTGCATCTAACTATACACCTAGTATGAGATCTATGATACTATGGTCAATTCAATATAGATGGATGTACCTCTTTGAGAGAACAATGCAAATTTCCTTTATATCAAGAACAACAATAACAAATAATTGTTTCAAGATTTTGAATTTATTTCAATTTTGTTGTGTTTATTATTTAGGAACATGAAAGTATACAAGAGTTCTGTAAGGAACGGATATATCCCTCAAGGGAGCATTGTTGAAGGCTACAATCTGGACGAATTGATAATGTTTTGTGGAGGATACCTAAAATGCATGTAGTACATTGGCAACATGTCTAGTCGAAAGGATGGGATGTTGAAGTCAAAAAATTTGTGCGTAATGCAAAGCCATTGTCTATCCCTAAACCTTTTGAATGGGATAACATTAATTGGGTACAAGCCCATAGGTTGGTCTTCTTTAACGTAGATGAAATTGATCTGCGGAAAAAGTGAGTAATAAGATTGACCTACAAAAACCTTCATTATATTATATTATATCAAAACATATTAAGAACCTTGGTCACTTTCTCTAATTGTTAAATTATGATGCATAAGAGGGAGATCACAAAATCAAATACCCCATCCAAAAAGATGAAACTTTGATTTAGAAACTCATTGACCAAAATGTTATTAAAAAAAAAAAGAGAGATGGTGTGATATTTATATTATAAGTTTCTAAAATTCATTAAGCAAAACCAATGTGATGTAGGAAACTAAATAGTCTTTTATTAAGTTTGAAGATATGTGGTGTTCTAACTTCTTTTAAAAATTTATAAGTGGAAGGAAAAGAAAATGTGTCTAAAACAATTAAAAGGTTTGGATGTGACCCAAGAAAATTTGTGAAAGAGCATAAGGGATACATAATCAATGGTTATAGGTTCCATATCAAACACACATGCATAAAAAAAACCTACCCAAAATAGTGGCATGTGAATTGAAGCTCAAGCATTGATGTAACCAAGTGTCAAAGACACAAACTCTATACTTCACACATTAACATATTTTTTTGGAGTAATCAAAGAAATAATTGGATTACTTTTGTATGGCGTACATCTTGTTCAAATGTGATTGGGCTCATGTACACAACAAGAGAGGGATTATAAATAATTATTCATGTTTCAAAAGAGTGAATTTGAACATATGCTTAAGTGAAAAATGTTGTCAGGATAGTCCTTTTTTCTAGCTTTGCAAGTCAAGAAAGTATTATTTGTATATGATTCACATGAGGTTGATTTGTATGTAGTTTTGATATGCCTTCCAAAGGGATTGAGGAGTAATACCACATATTTATTGAAATATTGTAACTGCAAAGTATATTCCAATTATAATTGAGTTATTATTAAATAGATCAATCCCCTTTTGTGGATTGATCATGTCGGTACTTATGTATGACCAAATCTCCTATTGTGGATTGGTCAAACCATGTTTATATGATGCTAATTGAGAATTTGGCCCCTAGGGCTAATTAAAGTGGTTTTAACCACTTGTTGAAGAAGTCGGCCCTGCCTAATGAAGCGACACAACCCTAGCACTCCTCAGCTAGTATAAATAAGAGAGGATGGTGCCTCATTAGGACACCCACTCAAGTCACTCATCTAGTGTGCAAGTTTGAAGGAAGGTGCAATTAGAAGAAGGAGAAGAGAGAGGTACATTGCTCAGTCTTGGATATTCTCTAGTGTTTGGCCTTTTATCTTGGCATCATATTGGAAATCTATATTAAGGAAGTTTTTGTTGGGTTTTCTCCCCCATGAGGGTTTCCCAGGATAAAATGTTGTGTACCTTGTGTTTGTGTTTCTCTCAGTGATCTCGCTTATGATATTATTGTCTAGTAAATTGAAAAGAAATTAATAGAAGATCTAATTTAACATGGCATTAGAGCTAAACTGAGTAGAGAATATTTCACTGGGTAACCAAAAACGTCATCGTTGTCGTACAAGAAAATTAGGGATTTTTGTTGGAAGGGGATTTTAGCCTAAAAACCATCTAGGGAAGTGTTCCCTAGCCTAGCGAACTCATTGGTAGCTTGAGCGTACCTTTTTAGTGCTCAACGCCTCTGAAAAGTGAAACCCTAGTTTTCATTGGTACCAGAAAACTAGAACCAGTACCAGTCCAAATTTGCACAGGCTCAGTTTTAAGGGGTAAAATTTGGATTTTCTGAAAACTGACTACATCAGCCTACTCGCCTCAGCCCAACGCATCTCTTGGTAAGTTCATATTTAATTTCCGAGCACTTTCAATTTTTGGTCATCTTCCCAGCTCCAGGTCAAGATGTCTGCAACCACCAAGCTTGTTGACAAGTTAGAAGGTGTGGAAAAATTTTGTGCCTGGATGTATAGGATTGCACTCATTCTTGAAGAGAATGATCTTGAAAAGTTCATAAAGGAAAATGTACTGGAACCCGAAGAAGCTACAGCTAAAGAAAAGTACCAGAAGGATATGGTTAGAGCCAAAAGAATCATTGCAGATTATATTAAAGACCACTTGGTCCCTCAAGTGTCTTTTAAGAATACTCCAAAAGAAATGTTTTATTCCCTAACCAGAATGTATGAAGGAAGGAATATCAACAGGAAGATGAATCTAAGAACCCAACTCAAAAATACAAAGATGCAGAAAGGAGAAACCGTTCATGACTATTTCTCTAGGGTTTCTCAATTCAAGGAATAGCTAGAAGAAATTGGAGATAACCTAGATGAATATGAGCTCATAATGACATCTCTTAATGGTATCAGAAGACCTTGGGATGCCTTCATCCAAACTATCTGTGTAATAAAGGAGAAACTCCAATTTGACAGTCTTTGGGAAGAATGTGTTCAAGAAGAAGCAATAGTAGCTAACTGAGAAGCAGTACTACTAAGGGATGAAGATCAAGCCCTATATGTTCATGCTAAAGGAGGAAATAAAATTTCTCACTTCCAGAAGGAGACCCACCTACTTAAGGAATCTCACTCCCCAAATAGATTCACCCATTTCCATAAAGAATCTCACCCTCCAAGGAGATTCCAGAAGTTTCAGAAAGGTCAAAGAAGAGAAAAATATTTCTCCTTTTATCAATGTTATCATTGTGATAAGATGGGACACATTGCTAAGAATTGTCCTTCCATAAGGGAAGAATACAAGAAGAGATATAACAAAAGACATCATTCCCATGTAATTGGAGATGATGAGCCACCCACAAAGATGATTAAAGAAAAGATTGAAGACTATGTTTTATTCTCTTCCCTCTCAGGATCCGTGACACATGGAGAAGATACTTGGCTCATTGATAGTGGTTCTTCTAAGCACATGAAAATTCATAAATACATTCTCTCTAGCCTTACAAAAAATAACATTCCCCATAAAGTTACACTCGGAGACGATTACCAGTACCATATCAAAGGAGTGGGAGAATCCACCTACAAACTTGATTCAGGGACTCTAATGAAAATGAAGGATGTACTATATGTACTAGGTTTGAAAAATAAATTACTTTCTATCTCATCTTTAGATAAGAAAGGCTTCAGAGTTGCATTCATAGATGGTGAATTTATTATGTGGCCTAAAGGGAAAACCATAGAAGATGCAATTATTATTGGAACAGAAGAAGGTGGCTTGTATAAGTTAAAAGGTCACTCAAATGCAACCTTGACTCACTCCACTGAGAGTCCATGTGAACTTTGGAATAGAAGAGTAGCTCACATCAACTACAAATCCTTACCATATGTAAGCAACGTAGTTACAGGTCTACCAGAATTCAAGGTTTATCGTGAAGGTGTGTGCAAGGGATGTGCACAAGGAAAGAACATAAAGAATCCTTTCCCAAAAAGTGATAGTAAAGAAGAATGAATCTTGGAGATCATCCACTCAGATGTATGTGGCCCAATGCCATCAACTTCTCTAAGTGGGTATGTATACTATGTGTCATTTATTGATGATTATTCATGCAAGACTTGGGTTTACTTCTTGAACTCAAAAGATGAAGTATTTGGAAAGTTCAAGGAATTCAAAGCCTTTATAGAAAATATCTCTGAAAGAAAGATCAAGATACTCAAGTGATATAATGGAGGAGAATACACCTCAAAATAATTTGTAAGATTTTGCAGAGATGTTGGGATTAAGAAGGAGCTCACTACTCCCTATAATCCTCAGCAAAATGGTGTAGCAGAAAGAGGTAATAGAACAATAATGGAAGCAGTGAAGACTATGATCCATCATCAAGATATTCCAATGCACTTATGGGCTGAAGCAGCAAGAACAACAGTCTATGTCCAAAACATATTATCCCATAGTGCACTTGGATTCAAAACCCCTGAAGAAATGTTCTCCAGAAAGAAGCCAAAAGTAAGCCATCTCAAAATATTTGGTTGTCCAGTGTTTGTACACATTATGAAAGAAAGGAGAACCAAGTTGGACCCTTCAGGAAAGAAGGGAATATTTTTTGGATATTGTGAGGTATCTAAGGCCTTCAAAATTTACATACCAAGTTACCATCATATTGAGATCAGCAGAGATGTAACCTTTGATGAAGATGCAACACTCAAGAAATCAAGGAGATGTCAGCTTGAAGAAGCATATGAAGAAGAACCTGTAGCTCCCAGAGTTGCAAAACCACTGACGGAAGTTACAGTTACCCTTGATGATGAGATTCAAGAAGATCATGATATGATAGAATCTCAAGAACATCCCCAAATGAAGATCTCTCACAAGAGAAAGATAGCTTGGGAAAGGGAGCTTATTCAATATGGAGAGAAGTATGGTGCCCCAGAAGGAACCATGAGACAAATCAAGAAACCTAAGCCATTCTCTAGTTATATGGCTTTGATGTGTGATCTCATAGAAAAGGAGCCTACTTTCTTTGAAGAAGCCATTCAAAAGAAATAATGGGAAGATTTCATGACAGAAGAATACCAATACATTATAAAGAATGATGTATGGGAAATAGTTCCTATACCAAAGAACAAAGATGTGGTATCTTCCAAATGGTTATGAAAAATAAAACATATTGCAGATGGAAGTATTGAAAAACATGAATCAAGGTTTGTAGCTCATGGATTTTCTCAAAAGGAAGGAAAAAATTATGAAGAGACGTTTTCTCCTGTAGCCAGATACACTTCTATCAGAACCATCATAGCTCTTGCAGCCAAGATGAAGTGGAAGTTACACCAGATGGATGTGAAAACAACCTTCTTAAATGGTGTTACTGAATAATAAGTGTATATAGAACAACCCCAAGGGTTTGAGGTTGAAGATATAAAGACTCATGTTTGCAAGTTGAAGAATGCTCTGTATGGGTTGAAGCAAGCTCCTAGAGCTTGGTATGGCAGAATTGACAGTTTCCTGATGAGCTTGGGATTTACCAAGAGTAAATCTTATTCTAACTTTTACTACAAGGTTATGAATGATGAGCCAGTTATATTGTTGTTGTATGTAGAGGACATATTTTTAAGTGGAGAAGAAAAGCTCATGACTAATTGTAAGAAGAAGCTCGCTGCAGAATTTGAAATGAAAGACCTAGGCCTGATGCACTATTTCTCAGGTCTTGAAGTTTGACAGAGCCCAGAGAAGATCTTCCTTAACCAAGGGAAGTATGCAGTTGACATACTGAAGAGGTTTGATATGTTGGAATGTAAAGCCATGAACACACCCATGGTAACAAATTTGAAGCTCTTGGTTGATACTTCTTCATAATTGGTTGATGCTACGCTGTAAAGATAGATCATTGGATCTTTGATGTATCTAAAAAATACCAGGCTAGATATATGTTTTGTTGTGAACACCTTGATTCAGCATCTGGTAGATCCCAGACGTGTTCACCTTGTTGCTGCAAAACATGTGATGAGATACCTTAAGGGTATGTTGGACTTTGGTCTTTGTTATACTAGAGATCATGACTTCATAATGATTGGTTATAATGATTCAGATTGGGTTGGAAGTGTCTCTGATAGAAAGAGCACTTCAGGATGTTGTTTCAGTCTGGGGTCAGCCATGACTTTATGGCAGAGTAGGAAGCAATCCAATATTGCTCTTAGCACAGCAGAAGCGGAATACATTGTAGCATGTTCCACCATTTGTGAACCCATATGGCTTCGGAAGTTATTGACAGGTCTATTTGATTTGGAGATGGAAGCCACCATGATTCTATGTGATCACCAGAGTTGCATAAAGATGACAAAGAACCATGTGTTCCATGATAAGTCGAAGCACATAGAAATCTAATATCACTACATTTGTGATATGGTGCAGAGAGGAGCTATAAAGCTCCAATATGTTGGCACAAATGAGCAGGTTGCAGATGTGTTGACCAAGCATTTTTCTTGTGTAAAGTTTGAATACTTTCGAGACAATCTTGGTATAGTCTGAAAATACCTCCCTCGAAAGGGGGAGTGATGTTGATGATACTATGGTATCCTTACCAACAACAGGTAGCTCAGTTAGGATTTTATATATTAGGGGACTGATCATCCCTGGACAGATCCAGAAGGTCCAGTAAGGACGGTCTATCAGAGTACCTATGCATGTATATGCCAATTTTGTTCAGTAGTGGTAGCTCCGTTAGGATTTTATATCATAGGGAATCTTTTTTATTCTTGGGCATATATCGAAGGTCTGGTAAGGACGGTCTGTCAGAGTACCACATGGTAGCTCCGTTAGGATTTTATATACTAGGGAATCTTATGATTCCTAGGCAGATCCCTAGGGTCTGTCAGAGTACCACAAAATGTTGTTGTTGCACCTGCCTCGTTATGTTTCTATATGTTGATGATGTTGATGATGTTATTGTTGAAATAATGTAACTGAAAAGAGTATTCTTATTATTATTGATATATTATTCATAGGATCAATCCCCATTGTGGATTGATCATGTCGGTTATTGTAATAGGACCAAATCCCCTTTTGCAGATTGGTCAAAAGAAAATTGTAATAGGCAGAATAAGAAGTCGGCCCCATCAGATATTAAAGAGACCCAGAAATATAATAAAGGTGGGTTTACCCACCTAGTTTGAGAAGTCGTCCCTTCCAGTGAAGAGACACTTCACACGTGCCAGACTTGTATAAATAAAGGAGGCTAGCGCCTCACTTAGACACAACTCACTTGCTCATTTTGAGAGACAAGTTCAGATCTACTACCAGAGAAGAAGGAGAGAGAGAGTGGTGCATATCTGGGAGAGGACTTTATGTATTAGCTTAAGAAATCTCTTGGCATTGTATTGGCTATCTATATTAAGGAAGTTTTGCTAGGTTTTCTTCCCCTGGAGGGTTTCCCAGTATAAATGTTGTGTCTCTTGTGATTGTGTATTTCTTAGTGATCTTGGATTATGTTATTGTTATCTAATGAAATGCAAACAACTATAATAATGGCTTAAACATTAACATGGTATCAGAGCCAAGCTGAAGAAAGCATCATTCACAAGTGAAAAACGTCACTGTTACCATACATGAAAATTAGGGCTTTTTGGTGGTGAAGCTTTTCAGCCCCAAAACCATCTAGAAAAGTGTGCCCTCCCCTAAGGATCAGTTTGGCACTCTCAGTGCACCTTTTCAATGGTTGGATCTCCCGGAAAGTGAAACCCTAGTTTCACAAAGTACCAAAAGTACCAGAAAACCAGTGTACCAGAAATACCAGAAGTACTAGAGGTACCAGAAGCACCAGTCTAGAAATCCGCAGATCAAATTTGAAGGAGAAAAAGTTGGATTTTCTCAGATCCAAACACACCAGGCTACTCGCCTCAGCTAAGTGCACCTCCTGGTAAGTTCAGTTTTTTATTTTGAGCACTTTCATTTTTCGGTCATTTTCCTAGCTCCAGGTAAAGATGTCTACAAGCGTTAAGCTTGTTGACAAGTTAGAAGGAGTGGAAAACTTCTATGACTGGAAGTATAGGATTGGACTCATTCTTGAAGAGAATGATCTAGCAAGATTCGTCAAAGAAGAAGTACTGGAACCCAACGATGCTGCAAAAAAGGCAAAGCATCAGAAGGAGACAATAAGGGCCAAAAGAATCATTGCATATTCAATCAAAGACCACCTGATTCCTTATGTGTCATCTAAGAAGACCCCGAAAGAAATGTTTGATGCCTTGACCAGACTATATGAAGGAAAGAACATAAACCAGAAGATGAATCTTAGAACTCAACTGAAGAATACAAGGATGCAGAAAGGAGAAATGATTCAGGAATACTTCTCCAGAATCTCAGAATTCAAAGAATAGCTAGAAGCTATTGGAGATACCATAGACGAAGACGAAATCATAATGACGGCCCTAAATGGTCTCACAAGACCTTGGGATTCTTTCATCTAGATGATATGTGCCAGAAAGGAGAAACTGAAGTTTGACAGTCTATGGGAAGAATGCATCCAAGAAGAAACAAGAGTAGTGAATCGTGAAGCATTACTAGCAAGGGATGACGATCAAGCCCTATCTACTCACACCAAAGGAGGAAGGCAGAAACCCTACTTCCAAAAGGAGACTCATAAAGAGCCTCAACAATCAAATAAATTCAATCATAAAGAATCTCATCCAAGGAGATTTTAGAAGAGAGGACAACGAAAGGAAAGAGACTACTCATCTGTACAATGATATCATTGTGAAAAGATGGGACACATTGCAAAGTTTTGTCTAGCCAGACAAGAAGAATACAAGAGAAAACATAAGAGGATCCATGCCCATGTAGTCGAAGATGAAGAGACACCCGCAAATATGATAAGAGAGGAGATCAAAGACCATGTCTTGATCTCGACCCTCTCAGGATCTACAACACCTGGAGAGGACACTTGGCTCATTGATAGTGGTGCATCCAAGCACATGACGGGACAAAGAAACATTCTCTCTTGTATCTCAGGGAAGAATTTTTCTCAGAAAGTGACACTTGGAGATGATTACCAATATCCCATCAAGGGAGTGGGAGAATCAAACCATAAACTGAATTCAGGGAATTCACTAAAAATGAAGGACGTACTATATGTACCAGGCTTGAAGAAGAACATACT
>ML791124.1:0-31125 GCA_009831015.1 Picea engelmannii
TTTGGGCAATTGACATCCGGAGCACAGCTGGCCTGGTTTCCTAATCAGGCAGGACAGCTGGCGCTTCCACACACTACTGTACACCACGTTTTTCTGATAATATAGAAGGCACCACCTCTTTACTTACAAAAAAAAAAAATAATTTTAATCTTTTTTAATTTTCTTATAATTAATAAATTTAAAATAAAAATGAATCTATATTATAATTTTAAAATAATAAAAAAAAAATGAAATTATAATATTCCTATTTTATTTTATTTTATATAGTTATTTTGTTTATTCATAATTAAAAATAATATATAATAATAACATCATTTTATTTTTCTCATAAACATCAATTTTAAGTATTTATAAATTTAAATTTAAATTTAGTTATTACATTTTAGACTTTGAAATAATGAATACAATTTTATTATTTTATGACCCTTTATTACATTAATACAAAAAAATCTTTGTTCTCAATTATTAATTCTTACTTTTGCTAGAATTAGAATTCTCCATTTTAAAGTATCATGTTTTAAATCAGTTTTACCTTGATTAAAATAAATGCATTTTTTTTATTTAAATTTTTTCTATAAATTTGAATTTGAATTTCATTTTTACCTTTTTAATATTTGAAATAATGTATACAATTTTATGACTTTTTATTATATTAATATAACATAATTTTTTTTTCAATTATTAATTATTATTTTTGTTAAAATTCTCTATTTTAAAATATATGGTTAAAAGAAAATTGCATCTTAATTTCAAAGCATCATCTTCTCAAAAAAATTTGCATGATAAAGTCATGATTTGTAAGTTGTTTAAAGAAGTCAGATGTTGTATTTTATATAAAGAGGATAAAATATAATTGTTGCTAAAAAATAATTGTAAAAACAATTCAATGGGATTATATGATATAGAAAAATGAAGGAACCAAGAAACCCTAAGGTGCACTAAAACCTTAATCTAGCATCCATGTGTTGTTGTAGTTCATATTTCGACCATCGAGCTAATCTCTTGAGGGGGCTCGCCCCCTCTTCTAGATCTTCAATATTTAGCATTTTGAGCCTTTGTCACCTCTCTCAAAAAATAGTGAAGTCTCAACCCACATGCTTTGTCAAGGGGACAAATAATATTCTTGTTGTGAATTTCGATCCTTTTTCATCTCGGCATATGGTCATGGCTATTATAAACAAAGGGATCATTGGTCACTTCAGAGGAATTTGGCCATGTCGCAAATTTATTGCTTCATGTATGCAAAAGACTTGGAAGCCTTTGGTCAAAGGAAAAATGACCGATTATTTATGCAACTCTAGATCTTATGCATTTCTATTTGAATCAAAGGAAGAAATCAATTTAATATTCAAGAGTGAACCTTCTTTCCTAAGATCTAGGGGGATGTATTTGAATAGGTGGACACCCAATTTCAATCTAGAGAATGATGTACCCTCAGCAACTTTGGTTTGGGAACGTCTCCCTCATTTTCCACTCCACTATTTGGGGAGTGTTTCTCTCATAAATATTGGAAATACTTTATGGAAGTTCATATACAAGGAAGAACCAAAGGAGAATTTTTTCCCCAAATCTATGTTGAATTGGAATTGGAAAAAGGTATTCCTAAATCAATCTTTCTAACCCTAGATAAATGGTAACATGTGCAACCCTTATATTATGAAAAAATACCTTTCAAGTGTAAATGTTTTTCACGATTACAGACACTTCACCAAAGATTGTAAGAAGAAGAATCCACAGACCTCAGAACAAGAACCCCAACAAGGGCTTGATAAAGAGAAGCCATGGAAAATGGTCAAGAATAAATCAGGTTCAACCAATGATCAATAGAAATAGAAAAAATATTCAGTTGTAGGCCCATCAATGGTAATTGGAAGAAAATGCGTTGGGTCATAGACCTCACTAAAAAAAATAGTTCAAGTGCACAATTCTACAAGTCAACAAATTCCACGTCAAGAGTTTGGAATGGGAACCATCCTCTTTTATGCAATAGATTTGAGCTACTATGTCAAGGATAACATTTCCTTCATGAAGAATCTTGGGGAGTTTCTCATTTATACCCAACAATGGTTTCTCATCTAGATTTAGATCCCCCTTTAGTCCAAGTAAATGAGTTTCCCTCCCTAGAAGTGGATGATATGTTTCCAAATCGATGGGAAGAGATTAACAACATTGTGGAGTATCTACCCTTAGAGATAGAATCCAACATTCAAAACAAAACCTAGATAGAATAAGATAAAGAAGTTAAGGATATAGAAGCACAAGAGGGAAGGAAAAATAAAATATTAGGAAGAAAGAAACTGAAGGAAAAAATGGGAAGAAGTTTTGGATAGGGAAAAGATGATGGGGACACAACAAACAATAAACATGTCCTTAGGAAAAACAATAATACCGGTAAGAACAATAGGAGTAGGTGGGACACCTAGAGGTGGTAGCCACAAACATTCTCATAAATAATGAATGAAATATCCTAGAATTGTAGAGCAATAGGGAGAAAGTTCAAAGAGGAAGTGCTCAGGGACATTATTCAAGTATAAAATCCCCAACACCTTTTGTTGTAGGAAACAAAATTGGAGGCTTATGAAGCCCTCATTTCTTGTGAAAAGTATTGGCATGGAAGTGAAGGAAGAGTGGTAAAATTTATTTTGGAGCTTGGGCGGGGGGGGTTATGTACAATGTGGAATAAAGGATCTCTACACTTGTTGACTCTTTTAACACCCAATGTATTGTATTCTAGCTAGATTTATTCACATTCAATCGAGGAAAAAGATAAATATTTCCAATGTGTACATGTTGGTAGATTATAGAGAAAAAGTAATATGTTGGACTTCGCTTTTATATTTTACAAAATTTAGAATATTTTTAGAAAAACGTAGTAGGAGGAGATTTTTAGAAAAACATAGTAGGAATTTGTTTTTATATTTTACAAAATTTAGAATATTTTTAGAAAAACATAGTACGAGAAAATATGAGGAAACAATGTAAGGGATCCTTTCAGGAGAAAATGGATGATCTTATATACATATGCGACCTTATGGACATCACAACAACCAAAGGAAAATTCACTTGGTCAAACAGAAGGATAGGGCCAAGGAATATAACAATAAGGTTGTACATATTTTTGGTGCACGATAAATTTATATCATAGGACTACATCATATCTTCTAAAATAATCCCTTCATCCATCTCCAATCATATATAGATCAAAATATCCTTTGACAAATCTCTGAACTATGGTCCTCTTCCTTTTAGGTTCAACCTTTTATGGTTTTAGGATCCGAAGTTGATGAAGATCATAAAATAATATTGGCGTATTTGTATCATGGGATCCTTGGCTCACATTTGGGAGCAAAAGTAAAACTGATGAAATTGGCCCTGCAAAAATGGGAAAAATACTCCTTCACATCCCCATCCTTTGATAAATAATCATTGCAATCACAACTGAACATGGTTCAAGAAAGGCTGGAATTCAAGCAATTCATATAAGAGCTCCAAGAAGATGAAATCAAAATCTGTCAAAATATGCATAAACCTATGAAGGTGAAAGAAGAATTTTGGAGGCTTAAATCAAAAGGTATATGGCTCAAGTTTGGAGATTGTAACACAACATTGTTTCATCATCAAGCCAAGGTAATGAGATAAAGAAATAATTTGCATGATATCATTCTAGATGATGGTATAAATATCAATGACTTTCAGGAAATCAAGGTAGTAGCTAAGGACTATTATGAAACAATATTTTATAGAAGGAAGGAGTTGATTGAGAGGTTACAACTAATATTCTAGGTAATATCCCCTTTCTTATAGCCCCATAAATACAATGCATATCTCTTAAGTCCGACTTAAGAAATGGTTGTCTATAATATAATTTGGTGTTTATATGCAGACAAGGCATGAGGACCACATGGATTCACCATCCACTTTTACAAATTTTGTTAGGCCTTGATTAAACATGATTTCGTCTGTATGCTAAGACATGTTTAGACATATTTTTGGCTGGGAGGTAGTAAAAATTATTATTTTTTAGGTTTCATTCCAAAAGAGGCAAATCTATCCTCTTTCTCTAGATTCAGACCCATTTTACTATGCAATGGATCTTATAAAGCCATTGATGGGACCCGGTTTTGGCATACTTACATCACCCTTTTTCTTATTATTTTAAAGATCCACCACTCATTTTACATATGTTTTAACGATGATTTTAACCTTTTGGATCACAAATCATTCAGGTAAATCTTGTCTCATCTTTATTGGAAAATTACTGAATTATATATTACATTTGCTATAAAAGCTATCTTTTATGCCTAACTTTTAGATTAAGATGTTACATATTAGATACATGCTACTAAAGGAAAATGAACCATGCATTGTGAAAGAGTCACATTTGTTATGGAACCCACTAGCCAAAGATCTATTCCCAAGAAATATGATGAAGAGGAATTCCATTTTCTATTGAACTCATTTTCTACAGATCCACATATATAATCTATCGCTAGAATTGATGTTGTTGAAACTCCTAATCGAAATAAATAAAGGTTGAGAAGTTGATATGGTGAACATACCATTTATCACTAGAAATTTATTTCAAAGAATCATATGGCTATAGAGCCGTGGATCTTCCAACAGATTCTGGTTTTCCAAGAATATGTTGTTGTAAAACCAAAGGGAAACAAAAGGAGTTTCGATTAAGTACAATTATACTGTTGTTGTGAACATGTCATCTATAACGTACCCAACCTCTATGATGAGTCTCGTTAGTATAAAAAATGACTTAGCGTACTAAAACTAAATTCAACAACATCTCCATGCATATAAAATAACCCAAGAGGTAGGAGTCCCATAATTTAACATGCATCTAATAACATATATATTAAAACATAAATGCAACTTCTCAATTAAACCAACAAAAACACAACATTTAGATATTTATCTACACAATGGAATATTCATAATAAAAACAAGATAACACTTATCTTCTAATAAAGTGACCAACTAGATACATATGAATGATGAACCTACCAACCATAAGCATTATTGTTCATTTCCTATCAATAATTGACCACCCTTGAGTTGAGATTATGAGTCCACAAGGAAATCCGACCCTGTTGGTTTTCCATTCTCCACACTCAACATACAAAAACATTGGTTCTAAAATCCATCATCACTTCCAATCCACCATCTCTCTTCTCCAAAACCTACACAACCTAACGGATGTACCCCCTTCAATTCTCATAGTCCCTTAGGATGTACCATTCGTTTATCAAGGCTTATAGTGCACTCGGTTCACCAAGAATATCTTAGATGGGGACTCTACAACCTCTCATCTTCTTTAGGAGTGTTTACAACATCCTTCACAAGATTCTTGAGTCATTTCCTCAATAGGAAAGCACACTATAGGATTACATTCTCTTTTACATGGATAAAGGCCACATTTACAACATAAACTATATCCTAATAATGGATTACTTCAAGAACAAAATGGTTGGTGTTCTTCCCAGCAATCAACTTCTTTCTTGCTATCCAAAATCTACATTTAAAAGCTCTCTATTCTTTCCATATGAATTTCCCTTCTTGTAAGGTAGCTAGAGAGGTAGTGGGGGGGCCCAAATGGCCCATAGTGATAATAGTGGAGGTCATTCAATGTAAGGTGGACTAGGTCCACTATATTATTAAATAAGGCTCACTATGGTAGTTAGATATATTAAATGGGTAATTAGATATCATAAATGTAAGAGGACTTCTTAGAAGGTTCTACTTCTAGAAGATTCCTCCTCTAGAATGTTCTTAGGTGATGGTAGCACTATATAAAGGGATTCAAGAAATGTAATGAGATATGAAGATAGTTATTGTATTTGGAGAAGTAGCTCAATAGGAGGATGCCCCCTCAAAGAGGCAAGTGAACAGGAGAGGATCCCTTCCATAATAGGATCCATTGTATGGTGTTTCCATACCTAAAGGGTTTGATAGTAATAAAAGAGATTTTGCATATTGTTCTTGTATATCTATTGTGGTGCTTTTGTATTCAGTATTTGGTTCTTAACAAGTGGTATCAGAACACTTTACTTCACAGACATTGTGGGCAAATATTTTTTATTTTTGTAGATTTTTTTTTTCGGAGAGGAAAAAGAGGGTGCGACATTCCAAAATATTTACAGTATATTTCTGTGAAAAAATTGTAGAAACAAGTTGTGGATCTAAGTTCCTCTCAGAAAATCACGCAAGTTTAAAAAAAAAAATCATTCGAAACGGAGTCTGGGAAGTCAAGATATTGAAGTTTTAAATTCTGCAATTTTTCAGGGCTTTTTCCGCGGACGGTGGCACGATTTTTTATTTTATTTCTATAGCATATGGAGGCCTATTGACGGGAGAAATTGACTGTCCGTCAACTGGGAGAGTGGAACCGGTCCGGGGTTGTCTAAATAACACAAGTCGTTTGGAATGGACCACCCTGACGAGTTTAACGACTCCGTTGGCCGCTCTAAGGTCTCCTAAGAAAACCAAAGAGAAAAGTTGATCTCAACTAAGTGATCTAACTAAACTAAATAAAACAAAATAACTATGACTAAATACAAGAAAGTAACTAAAATAAAGGAAACTAGAAACTAATAAAACGTAAAAAGGAACTAATATACTAAATATAAACTATTCTAACTATTCTATCTACAAACTACTAATTACACTTATAATAACTCAAATCAACTATCTAATTATCAGCTATGATCATCCTTATTCACAAATGTACACTATTGACAATCTACAGATTTGGTTAAAACCTGCAAAACTCATGTATTTGCTGCCTTAGGACAGCCAAGAATCTCTTTTTGACTTTTATATTTTATGAAAAAGACATAAAAATTACTGAAATTAAACTATCTAATATATTTACTGAATTTAAAAAATCTAATATAAATCTAATTAACTTACATCTATATTAAACTACTTAATGAAAACAGTAAACTATACTCTAATTGACCTGGAAACGCTCCAAGTCTGCCCTGTGTGTGATTGCTTCTAAGCTGTTCGGAGGAAGAAATTCACACCGTTTAATCCAAAATCTTCTCGCAAATGATCATCTATGCTGCTTCTTGAAGTATGTTATAGGACAAACAAGCCATAAAAGAAAATCATAACAATTTTCTGATTATAAATTCCTGCAAAAGGGAAACCTATTATGCAGCAAATTCATATATAACGATTCAATTTATGAAGAAGACAAAGCTATCATTCACAAAATGAATCTACAGCTGTTATGTCTTTTATCTATTTGGAAGAAACAAGATATAGTAATGAAATTATATCATTTGAATTTGATTTAGATAGAAAAAGTAATACTAAACCATAAACAAAATGATATACAAAACATGGAACAAAGTGTTGATATATTGAAAAGCAAAAGCTATGAAAGGACACCAGTTCTACTCCAGTCTGAATCAAAATTCTATATTGCTATTTTCCCACAACTGAGAATGATGATTATTACAACATCATAATTTTATATAGGTTTCTCACAAGGTAAAACATCCTTGTGAATAATAGCAAATAGTTTTACACAATCTGGGAATAATCCCAAAATCCCTTAAACTAAGTAACTAAAATGCAGGTGAAATCCTTAAGATATCCTCCAACTGTTCCTCATATCTATTGCAAATTCTAATTTTCATGCAATAGACACAAAAATCAAGTTAGAAGAATATTTTATTAAGAAAACAATAAAAAATTTACTCCACAGACTCAGCTACAGAATCATCTGATTTTGTAGCTAGTCAAGAATAGCCAACATGACCAGATCTCAATTAAATAAAATCAAATCGAATCATCAAAATAAATTACTAATAATCCAATGTGAAATTATCATTTGAATCAAATCATATCAAAATAGATTTAATTGAAACAGAACAAGAGAATGCTCTGTCTTTAGTTACCATAGAATATGGTCAAACTTTGACAGGTCTGTTTGAATTAAACGAAATTGGATATTGAATCAAGTTCAAATGAGATATGATATGATCGTAACCAATAATCACAATCAAACAAGATAGTAACCATATCAAATAAGATTTTCCACAACTTAACTATAATCGTTATGATTTAAAAAAACAAACATACGTTACAGCTGTAGCAATATAGATATCATTTCAATCAATAGTAACGATAGAAAGGCTGTAGAGATTCAGCATGATATTCATTCTATTTTGATTAAATAAGTAAAAGTTGTTATGATATACATTTAAATGAAACATATGTAACAATTTTGACCAAGAACCATCATCAATTTCAATTGTTGGGAGTGACACAGTCAAAATCGAACAACATTGCTAACCGTAACCTGGACAGTAATCAAATTAGATCGGGTTTAAGACAATTATAGAAAAATTTTGTTCTGGGCATGTCGTTTTATTTTACAAATTCACTCGTGACCAAAAATACACAGTCGTTCCATTTCACAACAGAACAAGTTCGATTTCCCTTACGAATTGAACGGCTGGAAGTCGGGTTATTGTTATGATTTGCATCAATTCTTAATATACAATAAAGCCCCATTTTTAAACAAAATCCAAATCATATCCAGGCTAGTTAAAGTTACATGCAAGCAGCAGATAACCACTGTAGGTGTGTCATAACCAATTCGAATTATCATATAGATTGTGTTTAAATGCAAAACAGTTTTCCTATAATAGATACAATAGAGCCTTCAATCGTAACTAATTTAAATCAAACAAATCCAGCATATGATTTTTAAAATCAAACCAAATCCAATTCAAAATTTACACAAAATTCAATTTAACAAATCAAATCATATTCATCAGTGCATGTTTATGTAACCGAGCAAGTCAATAATGCACACAGAGTTCACGAATATGCCATATAAATGAGCGAGGGTTATACCAGCTAGACTGCTGAGATTATGCGAGTTTCGAATTGACAATAGCCGTGGATGACTCGACATTCTTGAATAGGATCGAACCAGTGTTTCGTTGTTTTTTTGTCGGAGGGTTGCACCTTTGCCTCATGACCAGTGAGCTTAGCCACTTGATTTTCTAAATCACGGATTCTGGTTTGCAACATCGGCACATCGGTGTAATATCTCTCCAACCACAACCCACACTGGTCGCACGGGGTGCCAGGGTTTTTAGATGATTCACCAAGGGTTCCTTGAGGTAGTTCGATGCCAGGAAACTTAGGATTATCCCTGAGACAAGGTGGTAAATTCTTGACGAAGTCATATGCAGGCTTGTCACACAAACCCTCAGAGTAAGGATACTCTTCGGCGAGACATCGTTCGATTTCAGAATCAGAGTCTTCGCTGACCACGATAGGGTCAGCGTT
Source organism: Picea engelmannii (assembly GCA_009831015.1). NCBI lineage: Eukaryota > Viridiplantae > Streptophyta > Pinopsida > Pinales > Pinaceae > Picea > Picea engelmannii. The sequence goes on from ML791124.1 coordinate 9,325, forward strand.
GGCAGGGGGTTTAGGCCTATTTATCGCCATGCGAGAGATCAAGCGAGATTTTTTCTTGCCTTTGGCATTGGCATTAGCTTTAGATTTAGGCCGATTGACTGTGGGCTTAGCAATTTCGACCTGTTTGGTCACAGACATGGGCAGGCTTGTAGGGGGATAGGGTAGAGGTTTGGGTAGCAAAACACTGTAGGGTACAGGGGTAGGCTTTCTCTTGGTCACCATAGGCTTATCGACTGGTGGTAGGTTTGACTCTTCAAAACCATTACGAATGAGAAAATCACCCCAACAGTCCCAACGTAATCCCGACTCGTATACCATACACATTTTAATCACTCCCACATGAAAGAGGCTAGTATCGGCCTGGCTGCGTTTGTACTGCTTGGCCATCTTGAACAAACTTTTGTGTAGGTAGTGGGGCATGCTAAGCTCAAAATCCATAAAAACCATTAATAAACGAAGGTGAAATAGAAAAACAAACCCGTACCTACCCTCGCAAGTAATAAATTGCTTGATTACCATTAGGAGATCATACTAGCGAGGTTTTAACATTTTCGTAGGTCGGCCCCTGTCGCAAGAGTTCACCGCTCGAGACTGAAATTACAATGTCCATGGGACATTATCAACCTTGTAGCTTTTCGACCACTTTTGTCCCGTAACAGGTAGACTAGTCACCGAGCTGAGAAACTGTTCACTGATTTCAAGTTTCACATCACCTATTTTGGCTCGACAGCCATCGAATGATAACGCAAATTGCCGATCCACATCAAGGTTATACCCATCAAATTTCCTTATAAACTAGAGCCATCCATATTTTTCCAGGTCGCTGTAAGTGCCATCAAACATCAACAGTGCTTGGAACCCGTTGGGCTCGGCCCTCACAACCGAAGCCATAGCTCCCGAGCATGGTAGGCTTTGAATCAAAACTATACAGAGGGTTGCAAATGGTTACGGCCAACAGTTGCATCACTCAAAGATGTAGGGATTAATGGTATGCGTGCAAAGGTGGCGGGACTACCACCACCATGCAAAACATTAATGGCGTAGTACAAACCCTGTTTAATCAATCATAACCACATTCAACATAATTCGGCCAACCCAAATTGTAAACGGTGGACAGTCATATCAATATGCCAATGCATAGTTCAAAACCATGGTCGTTCAATGTAAAATCAAGCCAATAAAACAATGCGCCAAGCAATAACTCAAACTATAAAATTGAAATTCGAAATATTAACCAATGTGCCATCGTAAATTTAGACTAGTGCCTTTCTAGATTAAATCAAACTCATAATATTAACAAAGCGTTTGTTTCATAGTCAATGTTTCAAAGTTTATTAAAATATTGCAACAAAAGTATCATATAATCAACAAGTCAAGAGCTCATAGCACATAAAATCAAAGTCAATTATAACCCTTACAGGACCAAATGTAATCAATAAATTTTCATGCTTAAAGGCTTATAAATTGACTTGCACAATCAAAATGAAATGGACATAGTTTGAAAGAGCCTTTGCAGTCATGTGGTAAACCAATGGTAAAGTGTCTTTCAGGAAATTAATAAAAGACTACGACAGTCCAAATAATGATAGATGGGTTTTCACACCTTCAGTTGTGAAAATTGAATTGAAATCAAATTGTAATTGTCGCAAGAATAAAATAAAGTCTAGTTGCAAAATGCGACGATGATTTGTCGTTAGAAAACAAATTGGGTGTAGGCAGCTTTTAGGGCAAATTAAAAAAAATTGAATTGGTTGCCAACAATGGCAACACGCTGGGCGAAGAAGTTATCTCTATAAAAAGTAATGAATTCATATAAGGACAACAAAGAAAAATTCATCGTTAAAACAACAGCGATAAAATCATACTAACATCATCATCAACCGTCTTTTTCAGCTATGTTTCAAAAGATGCAAACCAAAAACAGTCCTTAAGATCAGCAAGTCACGATTTTTATGATAAAATCTTCAATACTGTTGGCATGGCCACTGCTTCTAGTAGGCGTCCATAACCTCGACAGGGTTTCCATTTAACCCACTCGGACGTCTTTATCCTGTCAAGAAGTTCTAGATTAGAATAAAGGACTTTAAAAGAGGTTCCATATTTTTTTTTCAAATTTTCATTTACCCGACATTGCTTCGTTGCCAGCAGGCCTGTTTAGTACCCCGACGAAGTTGTCTTGGTGCCATGCTTGCATTTACCCGTTGCCAACATACATGTTCAGTATCCCAGTGGGTTTACAAACACTTCCCACAACTCATAATAATCTTTTTATTCTTGCTTTTCTTTTTATAGATAGTTGAGCGGGGTGACGCTAAAAATTCTTTGGTATTTTGTCATATTTTTTCAGACCTCATCAGAGTTTTTCTTATTTTTTTGCACTATCCTTGATTCATCTCCAGAAATGTTTTATTTCTAAAACAACTTACTTTGACAGGGAGACATCCTTTTGAGTCATTCCTTTACGGAAAAAGGACAACATGAAAAGATAAAGATAATCATGACAAACTTTACTCAAAGATTGAAATTAGTAAACTTCTTTCAAACAAAATTTTCCAAAATCATTTCTTTTAACATACATCACTGATGTTCGTACAATCTTTCAGAAGTTATTTATGCGAAGAGATTTTTCCATGGTCTTTGTCTGAATGGCTCAGTCTACAAGCATGCATATGTTTCGAAAACACACAAAAACACACCAAACTGATCAATCAAATAAAAAACGAAAAGGAAAACAAAGGCAAAAACAAAAGGAAATATTTACATGATATACAAGTATAGGAATTTAGGCAAAGTATATTTTCAGGACTTGGCCATTCACCGGATAGGTGTCAGGCTGTCCTTCAAGATTCTGTAGACAGAAAGAACTAGGACCCAACTTTTCAGCAATCAAAAATGGCCCAAGCCACAGATTTTGAAATTTAGTGTGTTCACCCTTCCCTTCGTGTGGTTTGTCCCACTTTAAGACGAGATCGCCTACTTCAAGATTTCTATCAGAAGCAGAATTAGAATCGAACCAGCTTTTAATCAATTGTTGATGTTGATCTAATTTGCACTTGGCTTGGGTTCTTACTTCTTCTAACTTCATCAAAGCATTAATACGTCTTTCTAAGGGGGGACATTCTTCTTCTTGGACCTTTCATGATAATTGGAGCGACGGAAGAAGAATATGAGGTGGCAGAATGGCTTCTCTGCCATAAACGAGGAAAAAGGGGGAATTTCCTATAGTGGCTTTGGGTGTTACTCTATCATCCCACAGTGCATTTAGCAGTGCGTTGTGCCAGTTCTTATGATTTTCAGCCATGGTTCTCTTGATAATCTTGATCAAATTCTTGTTGGTTGATTCTGCTAGGCCGTTACCCTGAGGGTAATATCTCATGGAATACTTAATATTTATTCCTTTTTCTAAGGAAAAATCACTCATCTCAAGTGAAGAAAAGTATGAAGCGTTATCGAAGACTAGACAATCAGGGATTCCAAAACGGGTGATGATATTTGAGTTCAAGAAAGTGATCACCTGACTTGTGTTAACAGTTCTTAGCCGGGCAGCTTCAGACCATCGATTAAAGTAATCAGTGGTTTTCACAATATACTTGTGCTGCTATGAGGATGGAGGGTTAATAGGACCAATGATATCAAGGCCCCATTGCTGGAAAGGAGAATCGACTGTGACAGGCTGCAAGGGAAAGGCTGGTTTTTGTAATTGCCCTGACGCTTTCTGACAAATGATACATTTACGGCACAAGGCGTGGGCATCTCTAAAAAGTGTTGGCTAGTAATAACCGGCTCTTAAAACCTTATGAGTTGTGGTATCGCCACCGAAGTGACCACTAGCTTCTCCTACATGCAACTCAAGCAAGACTTTTTATGCTTCATCTTTTTCGAGACAACGCATCAGTACGCCGTCAAAATTCTGACGAAACAGTATACCATTAACTAGATGAAAGGAGGTGGAATTTAGTCTCAATGCTCTTCTCTTGGCAGGGTCAAGGTGACGAGGTGTTGATCCATGTTGAAGACAGTGTCTAATATCATCGTACCAAGGGCTTACGAGGTTTTGGGTACAACAAATCAAACTATGATCATGTTGTTCTAGGATTGACGTATCAATGTCTTTTTGTTGTTTGATTTTCGAATCAACTACCACCTTACACAACCCTTGGCCTCTCACGATCTGAGCTGGAGTGATTTCTAGGTCATACTCCTGCAAGGAAGTGACCCAGTTGGCTCTCTTCTCTCCTAACTCTTTTTGCACTAACAAGTTCCTAACGACAGGGTAAGGGACAATGACCTTCGTCCTTGACTTCAAAAGATAAGACTGGAAATGCTTAACTGCCTTGAAAACAACGTAGGCTTGCCGATCGACCACTGGGTATTTAAGTTCAACGCCTTTGAAAGCAGAGCTCATAAAAGCGATGGGTACTTCGTTATTATCAGAATTCTTCTGAGTTAGGACTGCGGCATAGGAACGATCAGAGGAAAAAGTATAGAGTGTAAAATCTTGAGAGAAATCAAGGCTCATGAGAGACGGAGCATCAATTATGGCCTTCTTTATATCGTTAAAATCTTGGTTTTCAGTGGGTCCCCAGTAATATTGGGTGTCTTTCTTAATTAGGTTCTGGAGAGGTCTGACCATCTCGGAGAAACTGGGGACGAATCTTCTCACGAAATTGATCTGGCCTAAGAAAGACTACATGGATTTCTTGGAGGTAGGTGGGGGAAGTTTGGCGATGACTTGGGTCCTCTCGGGGTCAATAATCATTCCATCACTAGAAACAATGAATCCTAGTAATTTACCCTATTCTACTGCAAATATGGACTTCTTAGGGTTCAAGGAGATGCCATATTTACGACATCGTAGCAGAACGGCTCGTAGGTGAGTTAGATGATCATCTTTGTTTTTAGATTAAACAGTCACATCATCTAAGTAGACTACTATGGAGTAATTTATCAAGCCTTCGAAAGCAATATCCATTACTTTCTGAAAGGTAGCACCAACATTAATCAATCCAAAAGGCATTTTGTGATATGCATAAGTACCCCACGGAGTATGGAAGGTAGTTTTTAATTGGTCTGACAGAGACATTAAGACTTGGTTGTATCCATAGAAACCATCCAATAAGGATAGCCTCTCGGAACCAGATACTTGTTGAAGTATCTGTTCCATGGGAGGGACAGGATAATTGTCTTTATCAGACACTTTGTTGAGGTTCTGGAAATTGACACAAAGTTGAATTTCTCCGTTTTTCTTCCTCACTGGGACGAGGTTGGATACCCATTAGGTGTGTCTAACAGGAAAAATTATTTTAGCACTTAGGAGTTTATTCAATTCTTTTTGTATGGTCGGTTCTAGTTTAGGATGCATTTTCCTCAGTTTCTGTTGAAAGGGCAAGGTTTGGGACTTCATCGGGATGACATGCTGTATAATATTAGGATAAAAAGTTTTAAGATATTCGTAAGTCCAAGTAAAGACATCCTTAAATTCTTTAAATAATTTAACAAAAGCAACTTTTTCTTGTTTAGAACATCCCAAGCCTAAGTTAATACACTGAGGGTTTTCACTAGTTCATAAATTGACTTTTTCATAGGACAAAGAGGAACTATTGGTTTTACAATTGACCGTCTTTTTGAATTTATCTTAAAAATCATAAAACTTTTCTAATCTAGCAACAGATTTGGGTATGGGATTTACCATGTCCGATTGAGCTTCAGGAGGTTTCGGATTAGGTATTACCGTAAAGTCACGCAAATTGTCGTCGTGTGTTTGTTCATCAATCTCAACACCTTGAAAGGTTTCCTCCATGTGCATAAAGCTAATGATCTGTTGATCATCATCAAATACTCTCCATTTCATGATATTGTCAGGAACAGATGGTTGAAACAATAGTTCCATGGAGAATGCGTTTGGAGATAATCCTTCTGCAGGAAGAAGTTTAGAAGCAACAAGTAGATCTGCTTCAGCATTACTTCATCTAGGGATGGAATTTATATTAAAAGCAGAAAATTTGTTTATTAAACTCCATACCTTAGATTGGTAACATTTGAGATGCGGGGTAAGACAATGTATATAATTTCTCACCTGCCTGACCACTATCTCAGAATCGCCAAATACAATTAGGTTTTGAATGTGCATGTCTAAAGATTTTCTGAGACCTTGTAATAAAGCCTCATATTCTACAATATTGTTAGTACATTCAAATTCTAATCTACAAGCCAATAATGTTTTGTTACCTGCTGGATCAATGATGATGCAGCCTGCACCAGCTCCTTCTTTAGACTTGGAACCATCAAAATATAAAGACCAAATTTGATTCTTATCAGGCTCATAGGACTGTTGGATAGAAGTTGTTGATTGCGTGCATGATTTGATCTCAGATTGTTGTTGCGAATTGGTGATAGGTGAAACTTCAGCCATGGAATTTCCGAAGTAGGTGTCCATCCCTTGGACTTCGGGTGAATCTGCCGGAGGTGTATATGGATCATTGGGGTCATTCAAGTCTGTTATCGTGAACTTGAGGTAACGCTCACGATTCACCCTGATTTTGTTGGGCTTGCCATTTTCTAGAAGCCACAAGTGAGACCAGTCTGTAGCGAAGTAACCATGTAGCTGCTCCGACCAGTCCTTGCTAAAAAACATACCATATAATTCTGGAATATCAACCACAATTATATCAATAATCTTATGAACCTTTGGGTTAGACGATAACCTAATCAAGACATTTTTCAGTTCGCCCATAACTTTAACATCCGTTCTATCAAGTTGTATAATTTTCAAAGAAGATGGTTCTACTTCAGCGTTAATCTTTTGGAAGACTGACCAAGGCATCACATTTGACGATGCTCCTGAGTCAACCATACAGTTATTCACATTTCTGTTGCATATTTCGAAGGTTAAAAGAAAAGGAGGTACATTCTTGCGAGTATTTAGATATGTAGTTTGAGGTTTCTTACTCGCATTCTCTAAGACTACTTTATTTGAATTATTTACACTATTATTTACATTATTTACATTTGGTATAGGAAGGCTTCCTTTATCTTGAGGATCAGGATTACTTTTTGTGGAAGTCTTCTATGGAACTTTTCTTTGCACAACCTTATTACCGTTTGAATTACCATTCTTGCCATTGTCTAAAATATTTTGCAACATCTTCTGTAACAAAAATGGAAATTTCAACAACTCATAAATAGAAATGTTAGCCTGTAATTTCTTAAGATCTTCAACAACATCATAATCTAATTTAGGGCTAGCATCATTTTGTTTAGTTTCTACTGACTTAGACAGCTTTGGAGGCAAAGTTGTAGTGTTCTCGGCAGGAGGTTTGTTCGCGGTCTTGCTCCTAGTATTGTAAGGGTGAACAGTCTCAAAGTTAGCTTGAAAGATACTATCTAAGAGGTGACCAAAGATATTTGGAGAAGACTCTTCTTCTTGGGTTGTTTCCTGCTCGACTTCCTCTTGACGAATGTCAGGAGGGATCAAGTCATCTTGGGCTCCTAGAATTGTCTGTAGAGCACATTGCAAACTTTCTAGGTTCAAGCCTTCAGGGTTTGGATTAGGCCGGTTTGGGGGAAAAGGCTTTCGGAAAGGAGGTTTATAGGGTCCTTTGCTCGAAGAGGCTTCCTCGATCGACCTTTTTAAGTCTATGATGATTAGATAACTTTTGTACAACTTTGGTTAAATTTTCCAAATCAGAGTTTTCGGGTTGTGTTTTTTTTTGTGTAGGTCTGGGGAGAATTTCAATGTTCTTCTTGGAAGAAGAAACAGTCTCAGTTTCGTTGCTAGAAGAGTCCTTAAGACTAAGTATATCTTTTTCAATTTGCATAGCCTCTTCAAAATCTTCTAGTAACGTGGCCTTTTTGGATCTTTTCACCCAAATAGCTATACTTTGATGTAGAGCTTTGGTGTAGTAAGCTATTACAAGGATTTCTGTGGGCATAAAGTCTGCAGCAATTTGGTTTTTAAGTGTTAAAAATATTTGATTAAAATCTTTAACCTTTTCTTTTGCATTCATTTTCAAATTTGAAAGATCCATAACTAAGACTTCCGGAGGTTTGCCGTCTCCGAATTTTTCCAAAAAACATGACTCAAACTTTTCCCAAGATGTTATAGTATGAGGTTGTTGGGCAAAGTACCATGTGGATGCATTACCCTCAAAGGTGTAAGGGAACAACCTACAGACAACATCTTCATGTTCAACGTTATGGAGTCTGATGGCTAACATAAATTTTTTGATATGATCTTCAGCTATCTGTTTTGAATCGGGATCAAACTTAGGAAGCCATTTCTCCAGGTGCTTAGGTAAAGGGTGTTGGTCTCCAGGCACAACTACAACATCCTGGTCCAACCAAGGTCTAGCAGGGTTGTTCTAATTTTCCATTGGGGATTTGGGTGTGGAAGGACGAGAAGGCGGTTTACTTTCGTTAGAAGAGGAATCTCCCCCAGAAGAAGAAGGAGATGAGGGAGGTGGTGAAGGAGGTATCCCAGATCCTCCTGCAGCATGATTCGTGTTTGGATCTGTAGGATTCACAGTAAGGTCTATATTACCTAGTTGTTCTCTGACTTCAGAGAAGTTTAAAGGTTGACCCCATGGGCGATTTGGTTGCCTAAGACTAGCAAAGGCTTTGTGGGATTTAATGAGAGATTGTCTAAAAATTTCTTGTATATCACCACCTGTAGGATTAGGGGTTCCTGGCTCAACTGTGATCTGAGGATCTTCGGTTGAAGTAGTTGTTGTTTGAGGGGGGATACTATCTAAAGAACGACTTATAGTCACTATAGGGGAGCGATTAGGGGGTGGAGGAGTCTTGCAACCACCTCGTGCCATCAATTTAGTTTGGCCCTCCTTCTAGCGCCATTTGTTGACGGGCAAAATTGACCGCCCATCAACTGGGAGAGTGGAACCGGTCTGGGGTTGTCTAAATAACCCAAGCCATTTGGAATGGACCACCCTGACGAGTTTAACGGCTCCGTTGGCCGCCCTAAGGTCTCCTAAGAAAACCAAAGAGAAAAGATAATCTGAGCTAAGTGATCTAACTAAACTAAATAAAACAAAATAACTATGACTAAATACAAGAAAGTAACTAAAATAAAGGAAACTAGAAACTGATAAAACGTAAAAAGGAACTAATATACTAAATATAAACTATTCTAACTATTCTATCTACAAACTACTAATTACACTTATAATAACTCAAATCAACTATCTAATTATCAGTTATGATCATCCTTATTCACAAATGTACACTATTGACAATCTACAGATTTGGTTAAAACCTACAAAACTCATGCATTTGCTGCCTTAGGACAACCAAGAATCTCTTTTTGACTTTTATATTTTATGAAAAAGACATAAACATTACTGAAATTAAACTACCTAATATATTTACTGAATTTAAACAATCTAATATAAATCTAATTAACTTACATCTATATTAAACTACTTAATGAAAACAGTAAACTATACTCTAATTGACCTCGAAACGCTCCAAGTCTGCCCTGTGTGTGATTGCTTCTAAGTTGTTAGGAGGAAGAAATTCACATCGTTTAATCCAAAAGCTTCTCGCAAACGATCAACTATGTTGCTTTTGAAGTATGTTATAGGACAAACAAGACATAAAAGAAAATCATAACAATTTTCTGATTATAAATTCCTGCAAAAGGGAAACCTATTATGCAGCAAGTTCATATATAACGATTCAATTTATGAAGAAGACAAAGCTATCATTCACAAAATGAATCTACAACAGTTATGTCTTTTATCTATTTGGAATAAACAAGATATAGTAATGAAATTATATCATTTGAATTTGATTTAGATAGCAAAAGTAATACTAAACCATAAACAAAATGATATACAAAACATCGAACAAAGTGTTGATATATTGAAAAGCAAAAGCTATGACAAGACACCAGTTCTGCTCCAGTCTGAATCAAAATTCTATATCCATGTTTTCCCACAACTGAGAATCATGATTATTACAAAATCATAAGTTTATATAGGTTTCTCACAAGGTAAAACATCCTTGTGAATAATAGCAAATAGTTTTACACAATCTGGGAATAATCCCTAAATCCCTTAAACTAAGTAACTAAAATGCAGGTGAAATCCTTAAGATATCCTCCAACTGTTCCTCATATCTATTGCAAATTCGAATTTTCCTGCAATAGAAACAAAAATCAAGTTAGAAGAATATTTTATTAAGAAAACAATAAAAATTTTACTCCAGAGACTCAGCTACAGAATCATCTGATTCTGTAGCTAGTCAAGAATAGCCAACAGGACCAGATCTCAATTAAATAAAATCAAATCAAATCATCAAAACAAATTACTAATAATCCAATGTGAAATTATCATTTGAATCAAATCATATCAAAATAGATTTAATTGAAACGGAATAAGAGAATGATTTGTCTTTAGTTACCATAGAATATGGTCAAACTTTGACAGGTCTGTTTGAATTAAACGAAATTGGATATTGAATCAAGTTCGAATGAGATATGATATGATCGTAACCAATAATCACAATCAAACAAGATAGTAACCATATCAAATAAGATTTTCCACAACTTAACTATAATCGATATGATTTAAAAAAACAAACATACGTTACAGCTGTAGCAATATAGATATCATTTCAATCAATAGTAATGATAGAAAGGTTGTAGAGATTCAGCACGATATTCATTCTATTTTGATTAAATAAGTAAAATCTGTTATAATATACATTTAAACGAAACATGTGTAACAGTTTTGACCAAGAACCATCATCAATTTCAATTGCTGGGCGTGACACAGTCAAAATCGAACAACATTGCTAACTGTAACCTGGACAATAATCAAGTTAGATCGGGTTTAAGACAATTATAGACGAATTTTGTCCTGGGCATGTCATTTTGTTTTACAAATTCACCCGTGACTAAAAATACACAGTCGTTCCATTTCACAACAGAACAAGATCGATTTCCCTTACGAATTGAACGGCTGGAAGTCGGGTTATTGTTATGATTTGCATCAATTCTTAATATACAACAAAGCCCCTTTTTTAAATAAAATCCAAATCATATCCAGGCTAGTTAAAATTACATGCAAGCAACAGATAACCACTGTAGGTGTGTCATAACAAATTCGAATTATCATATAGATTGTGTTTAAATGCAAAACAGTTTTCCTATAATAGATACAACAGGGCCTTCAATCATAACTAATTTAAATCAAACAAATCCAGCATATGATTATTAAAATCAAACCAAATCCAATTCAAAATTTACACAAAATTCGATTTAACAAATCAAATCATATTCAACAGTGCATGTTTATGTAACCGAGAAAGTCAATAATGCACACAGAGTTCACGAATATGCCATATAAATGAGCGAGGGTTATACCAGCTAGACTATTGAGATTATGCCAGTTTCGAATTGACAATAGCCATGGCTGACTCGACATACTTGAACAGGATCGAACCAGTGGTTCCTTGCTTTTTTGTCGGAGGGTTGCACCTTTTCCTCATGACCAGTGAGATTAGCCACTTGATTTTCTAAATCATGGATTCTGGTTTGCAACATCGACACATCGGTGTAATATCTCTCCAACCACAACCCACACTGGTCGCACGGGGTGCCAGGGTTTTTAGATGATTCACCGAGGGTTCCTTGAGGTAGTTCGATGCCAGGAAACTTAGGATTATCCCTGAGACAAGGTGGTAAATTCTTGACGAAGTCATATGCAGGCTTGTCACACAAACCCTCAGAGTAAGGATACTCTTCGGCGAGAAATCGTTCGATTTCAGAATCAGAGTCTTCACTGACCATGATAGGGTCAGTGTTGGCAGGGGGTTTAGGCCTATTTCTCGCCATGCGAGAGATCAAGAGAGAGTTTTTCTTGCCTTTGGCATTGGCATTAGCTTTAGCTTTAGGCCGATTGACTGTGGGCTTAGCAATTTCGACCTGTTTGGTCACAGACATGGGCAGGCTCGTAGGGGGATAGGGTAGAGGTTTGGGTAGCAAAACACTGTAGGGTACAGGGGTAGGCTTGCTCTTGGTCACCATAGGCTTATCGACCGGTGGTGGGTTGGACTCTTCAAAACCATTACGAATGAGAAAATCACCCCAACAGTCCTGAAGTAATCCCGACTCGTATACCATACACATTTTAATCAATCCCACATGAAAGAGGCTAGTATCGGCCTGGCTGCGTTTGTACCGCTTGGCCATCTTGAACAAACTTTTGTGTAGGTAGTGGGGCATGCTAAGCTCGAAATCCATAAAAACCATTAATAAACGAAGGTGAAATAGAAAAACAAACCCGTACCTTCCCTCGCAAGTAATAAATTGCTTGATTACCATTAGGAGATCATACCTGCGAGGTTTTAACATTTTCGCAGGCAAGCCCCTGTCGCAAGAGTTCACTGCTCGAGACTGAAATAACAATGTCCATGGGACATTATCAACCTTGTAGATTTTCGACCACTTATGTCCCGTAACAGGAAGACTAGTTACCGAGCTGAGAAACTGTTCACTGATTTCAAGTTGCACATCACCTATTTTGGCTCGGCAGCCATCGAATGATAACGCAAATTGTCGAGCCACAACAAGGTTATACCCATCAAATTTCCTTATAAACTGGAGCCATCCATATTTTTCCAGGTCACTATAAGTGCCATCAAACATCAGCAGTGCTTGGCACCCGTTGGGCTCGGCCCTCACAACCAGAGCCATAGCTCCCGAGCATGGTAGGGTTTGAATCAAAACTATACACAGGGTTGCAAATGGTTACAGCCAATAGCTGCAACACTCAAAGATGTAGGGATTAATGGTATGCGTGAGAAGGTGGAGGGAATACCACCGCCATGCAAAACATTAATGGCGTAGTACAAACCCTGTTTAATCAATCATAACCACATTCAACATAATTCGGCCAACCCAAATTGTAAACGGTGGACAGTCATATCAATATGCCAATGCATAGTTCGAAACCATGGTCGTTCAATGTAAAATCAAGCCAATAAAACAATGCGCCAAGCAATGACTCAAACTATAGAATTGAAATTCGAAATATTAACCAATGTGCCATCGTAAACTTAGACTAGTGCCTTTCCAAATTAAATCAAACTCATAATATTAACAAAGCATTTGTTGCATAGTCAATGTTTCAAAGTTTATTAAAATATTGCAACAAAAGTCTCATATAATCAACAAGTCAAGAGCTCATAGCACATAAAATCAAAGTCAATTATAACCCTTATAGGACCAAATGTAATCAATAAATTTTCATGCTTAAAGGCTTATAAATCGACTTGCGCAATCAAAATGAAATGGACATAGTTTGAAAGAGCCTTTGCAGTCATGTGGTAAACCAATGATAAAGTGTCTTTCAGGAAATTAATAAAAGACTACGACAGTCCAAATAACGATAGATGGGTTTTCACACCTTCAGTTGTGAAAATTGAATTGAAATCAAATTGTAATTTTCGCAAGAATAAAACAAAGTCTAGTTGCAAAATGCGACGATGATTTGTCGTTAGAAAACAAATTGGGTGTAGGCAGCTTTTAGGGAAAATAAAAAAAAAATGAATTGGATGCCAACAAGGCCAAACTTTCCCAAATAAATTACAGATCTGAGTTCCTCTCACAATTTCACCCAATTTCAAAAAAAAAAAAATGAACCGAAACGGAGTTCAGGAAGTAAAGTTATGAGCATTTTAAATTCAACGGGTTTTCAGGTTTTTTTTCAAAAAAGTCACGATTTTCTGTCGTAACTTATTGTTCTATTTTTTATGGTTTTTTATAGCAAGATGTATTTTACAGGTAAATGTGATGGCCCTAGTATTGAAGCATTCATTAAAGAAAGAAAGTCAGCATGGGAAGAGAATTGGCCCCATTGGGTAGATCTCAAATTGCAAGGTGATGCTACCATTTGGTGGAAATCGCTTGATTATAAGGAGATGATGACACTCTCCAATGGATAATTTGAAAAAATATTGTTAAACAAGTGGTCTCATGGAGAAAATAAGGATACAGAGAGAACCAAGAGTTTATTTTCATGTCACAAATCTAAAGTACAGGTTCATGGTTGTATTCATAAAGAAAATGCCATTGTTTCTATTAACCCTAGTTGCATGCATAATTTTATCAATGTTTAGTTGGTTAATAGATTGCAAGTTCCAGTAAATAATATTCAAAACACACAGGTTGAAGGTGAAAATGTTCAAATTTTTAAAGATTTGAATATTACCATGGATAAATATGTGTTGCATTCAGATTTTTATGCTATGGATATGGATGAAGTGGATATTGTTTTGGGATATCTTTGGATAAAATCAGTGGGTACCATTAATATTAATGTGCAAAAGAAGTTTTTGAAGTTATGGTATAAGAAAAAGAAAATCACATGGCAGGATGTGTCTCTTAGTCAGAAAGATGGGCCCATGGAAGCTAGGAAAGAAGTTATTGTTGAGTCTGAAGTTGAATCAGAGGCAGAGTCTATAGAAGGAGATGAAGAAAAACTACAGGAAGGACATAATCAAGAACTAAATAGGTCATTGACTCAAAGGCACAAAGTGTTGCAGATTTGAAGAAAAAAGAGATGATACCTAGAGTTGTTGTATATCGCCATCCACATCATATAGAGACACAACAGTCATCAAGGCAAGGGCATGTTCATCAACACATTTATGCACCAGCAGGACACCAGAAAGGAAACCGATAAAGAGGTGCATGGAGGACTACCAGCACTACAAGAGGAGCTCAGGATACAAAACAAATTCTAGGGAAACCTCGGCATGATGCAGAGAAAGATCAAGGTGGCGAGGCAACAAATGGACATAATGTTCGACTTCCATTAGGATGGATGGATGGTCATACTTGGTACTGGTTGGCTACATTGCTTAGTCGATCATATTGTATGGTTTCTTCTCATGTTTTGAGGAAAAAACATGTGAAGGGGGATGGAATGTAGTAAACCTAGGGAGGTAATATGGGGTACCTAGGGAGGTACCCAATTGGAATGTGGTTATGTATTATTAGTGGAAGTCATTTAATATATGAAGATGTGGTCATTCAATGTAAGATGAACTAGGTCCACTATATTAATAAAGACCCACTATGGTATTTGGATGTAATAAATGAGAGAAGGCTCTTTAGAAGGTTCCTAGGAGATAGAGAGAGCTATATAAAGAAGTGTAAGCAATGTAATGAAGCATAGTGAAGAATATTGTGATTGTACAAGCAAGGATTTCTTGAGGAGCTTTATCCTTACATAAGGATTAATATATGGTGTTACCCTATCTTAAGGGTTTTCTCTATTTCTTATGTTCATGTTATGGTGAATGGTTTATGGTTTATTCTTGGAGTCCGGAAAGTGAAGTTATGAGCATTTTAAATTCAATAGTTTTTCAGGATTTTTCTGGAAAATGTCGCGATTTTCTACAGTAAATTATTGTTCTATTTTTTGGGTTTTTTCATGATGGATGTGGGACCAAAGAGTTCATAGTGTGCTCAAATGGCTATTTCCTCTCAAACCCTCAAGGGAATTCTTGAAGCATTCAAATCCAAATTGTATGACACATTGGATGCTAGAGTGCATAACCTTGCAAATGGCCTCAATGATAGTTTTCGTAGTATTCGAGATTCATTGGATAACATGCAATAGATATTTCTTATGGAGGACATCATGGATGAATATAATCAACAAATATATGCTTGGTATGATTTTGAGGCTGATTGTGATGATTGGTATATGGATAGTTATCATATCTGGGATGACAACCGCTTTTATATTTTATTTGATGACTCTAATCCACCTTCTGTAGACAACATCAATGTGACAAATCGAGAGCCAATGATTATTACTAGTGTCCATCCTGCATATTCTATAGTGGTATTATTCCTTCCAAATTATACTATGACCCTTTTCCACTATGTGGATGGATATTCTCATTTGGATCCACATGATAGGTGTCAGTCTTTGGAGCATCATTTTGAGTTGGTTATTAGGTTCCAAAATCTTCCACGGGGATTTCACATGAGCACTTGGACATGGGACTCGGGCTTATAATGGTGGTTGGACTACTTTAGCATGATGACTTTCCTTTCTACATGGGACCTTGGTTCTCCAGTCTTCTTCAACATTATGGTCCACAGTTATCCAAGGGACCCTAGTATATGGTTGTACATCAAGCA
Source organism: Picea engelmannii (assembly GCA_009831015.1). Taxonomy (NCBI): domain Eukaryota; kingdom Viridiplantae; phylum Streptophyta; class Pinopsida; order Pinales; family Pinaceae; genus Picea; species Picea engelmannii. The sequence continues at coordinate 25,499 of ML791124.1, forward strand.
TTGAGAAAAAATGTTTCATAAGGGGGATGGAATGTAAGGTATCTAGAGAGGTAGTGGGGGGGCCTAGAGGGCCCATAGTGATAATAGTGGAGGTCATTCAATGTAAGGTGGACTAGGTCCAATATATTATTAAATAAGACCCACTATGGTAGTTAGATATAATAAATGGGTAATTAGATATAATAAATGTAAGAGGACTTCTTAGAAGGTTCTACTTCTAGAAGATTCCTCCTCTAGAATGTTCTTAGGTGATGGTAGCACTATATAAAGGGGTTTAAGCAATGTAATGAGATATGAAGAGAATTATTATATTTGGGGTAGTAGCTCAATAGGAGGATGCCCCCTCGAAGAGGCAAGTGAACAGGAGATGATCCTTTCCATAATATGATCCATTGTATGGTGTTTCCCTACCTCAAGGGTTTGATAGTAATAAAAGAGATTTTGCATATTGTTCTTGTATATATGTTGTGGTTCTTTTGTATCCAGTCTTTGATTCTTAACACTTCTACTCCCTTTATTTATTGACTCTCACTCCTCCCAAAGATGATTGTACTTCAGTCCCATGCTCCCAATAAATATGGGATGTGACTCCTCACACCCACCCTCTTACATGAGTTTAATTATTGTCTTTTGGAACAATAAACAACAAATAGAAGGTTATACACAATGAAAATAATTTAGGAATGTGGTTTGGATTAATATCCATGAATATTCCCCCCCTAGACCCCTTTCTTGTTGGAATATTGAGAGGGGGTGATCGAAAAAGGATCCAGAGAAGGCCAAGAACAAATCAGAACTCGCAGAGGCAACTCACGACGCTCATAATGGCTTCAACAGACATAGAAAGAGAAAAAATTCAAATTTCCCAAAACTAAGTGAAAATGACATGACTGTGAAGAGCGCATCACAATATTTATAACGGTGCAAACAACTCATCAAACTGAGTTTCGGATTGAAAGATATTCATAGTGAAAGTTTGGTCAACCTAGCCGAGTCAGTAGGGGATGAGTCAACATATGTACTACTGACTTTAGCATTTGTATAGTACATGTGGTAGGAGTAGGAAGGTGAGATGTGTCATGTTGATGTCATCATGCTGATGTGACAACACCAGAGGCTGCCACGTGTCACCCAATTTGGTGTTTTCGGGCTGATTCATGGACCAACCAGGTTGTGCCACGTGGTATTTTGTACGGTCTGTACATTGATGTGGCATGATGAAGTGGGGTGTTGATGTGGCATGATGACTTGGCAGGGAAAAACGTGGCCCAGTGAGAGGTTGCCACATGGACCAATTAGAGGTTTGCATGTGGCAGACAATAAATGCTCAATGACAGTCTGTGAGAAAAATTTAAAAATATATATATAGTTGGGAGGGTCCGCCAAATCTAGCGTACCACACCAAACTTGGCCACGGATTAAAACGTTCGGATATGGATTACGCCACCACTAAATTGGTGGAACAAACCATGTTATATATATATATATATATATATATATATATATATTTCAAAAACATAAAACCCAAAAGGGGGAGGCCCGTGGGTTTAACTACGAGACCTCCACCATATGCACCTTAATAATTCTGCCCAAACCAATAGGCCATGGGCCATACATTGTAACCAACTCCATGGAAAAGTATTAAATATTGAGTCCGCCTAGACATTGCGAGAGGCACATGTACTGTACGACCTCTTCAGAATGAAAATCTATGCAGTCCAGTCATTAATGCAGGTTGCAGAGAGGCGCACAAAAATCAAGAAAAAAATATTCTTGGGCCCGGGAGTGCCATAGTTGGATCGAGTCATAGAGACAATCATTTCTGGGTAATTCGACGCCACAAATTCAGTGGTGTTGTCTGTTTTCTGATCACAACATTATTTCTGCAGCTTGATTTCAGAATGAGGTATACTTATGTATTTTGCCAAATTATTTTGTTGAGTTAATGAAAGAGCCTACCCATTTGAGAGTAGGACCCGAAGATGTAGTCCACCAAGGATGAACTCCATTATCAATTTTTTGTGTTCATATTTGATTCTTATGTCTCTTCATTTTTTAGTTTTTCCTTCTTTAATGGTGCATTTTAATTTATGCTCATTTAATGCAATTGTTTATAGGTCACTCAATGAAAAGATTTTGTATCATGTTGGTATCAGAGAAATCATCTTTGACTTGAATTATTGAGTGTGAGTGCTTACTAGGGCCAAGCATAAGAAAGGTTAAGTAACTCTTAAGAATCTTAATCCCGAAGTTGGTCGTGCATCCTGAAGGAAGAAAATGGAAGAAGAGGACAAGCATGATGTGTTGGCACTGAGAGTCACCCTCAGATTGCGGGAGGATAAGCCCAATACCCATCAGAGTGTTTGGTGGATGTTTGATTTATATGAGTGGAGGTCAAAATGGAGAAAACTCAATACAAGAATGATTTCAACAAAGAATTTGACAAGAAATGCATAGCGAAATGAGGGCCACATTAACTTCATTCAGTGAATTGAGTTTTAATATGAGCAGAGGGAAGTCTTAGAAAGAAAAGTGAACAAGACTTATTTGGGCATCAGGCCTTCAAGCAACTCAGAGAGGAAAAACTTAGGCTCAAGAATTCTCTTGAACTCAAGCTTCAAACACTAAAATATGTCCAAACGACACAGTCACAACAACATAATGATCAAACCTACATCACAATGTAGCTACGACAACTTGAATGGATCCTCCATGCCCGAGCCATTCAATGTAAGAGGGAAAAAGAAAACAAAGAGAACTAATTAAAACTGGTCACGATACTATTGTAATCAAACCTTCATTACAATATAATAACAACCCTCCACTGCATCCTCCATGCCCGAGTGTTTTAACATAGATTTTTAAAGAGAGATGGAAAGAGGTTGACTTCTATTAATCTGAAAGTCTCAAATTTGATACATAACCAGAGAACAACTCTGGAATCCAAACATTACAAAATAGGGAGATCTTCCCAACCAGTTGACTTCCTTAACAAAATATTAAAACTATTTATTTATACTCATCTTAGTCCAAAACTACCATGAGTGTGACCTGACCCTTACAATAGAATATTTGACTCAGCAACTTCCTCTGTCAGACTGAGCGTGTATCCTTCTTTCAGACGTGAGTTTAGATAAACATGGGTCTATAGGAAAATTGGCTTACAGGGGTACCACATGCTGACATATCTATCTATGTGACCAGATCCTCCACGCCTTCCATTTACGAGGTGAGTCGAGGCTTCAACCACCAATTCTACCTTCCATTAACTACTTTTCCTTAGGGACTCAACGAGAATTAATGCTCAGGAGACAACCATGAATTGTTATTGAATTTAATGCTACATGAGCACATGATTGTGGGGCCATCAAAAGGGGTTTGGATTCAGACCAGTTTTGGGCCCGCAATCCATCACCTTTCGCCACGTAGAATTTTCACCTTACCATGGTTTCAAATGTGGGACTGATCAAGAAAATTATCGCCCGAGCATGTTGTGTCCCCGCAATAGACCATGATCATAGATTGGGACGCTATCTGCAATCTGGGTGTAGCTTCCATATTTTGCGCCACTACCAAGCTTAATCGCTTGCCAATTTTGAGGTCTGCTAAAACTTTGCCTTGGGCGGGGGGGGCTACCTTTGGCAATGAAAAAAAAAAATTTCTTGAGAGTGATCTGATGTGGAGGCTTGATGTCACCATGTTGATGTGTCACGAATGGATAGGTGACATGTGTCACTTTGAAATCAGGTTGGAGGCAGGTCTAAAAATGGTTGAAATGAGTGTTGTGCGTTAATGCTAGACGAATGTCGTTTGCTTGATGCTTTAGGGTTTGGGTGCTAGCTCCTTTTCCTTTCGCTCCTTCTCAGATGTGGCCAAGTCTATGACCTTATGTCATCACGAGATTGTCGGCATGACCATAAATGGTTTGAAACCAAACTTCTTTCCTCCATGCAATTCACAATGAGACACCACATGTTCCTTTCCCAAAACAGTGGTTCCGATTGCGGCCCACCCTCCAAAATTTAAAGTTCAGGAACCCTCCAACCCCGCAATGGAGCGTGACCACTGATATTGATATATACAATGAGGTCCTTTCATCAACAACTCAACTCTGGCACATTTATATCAACGGGTTAGATCTACACCCTCTCAAATTGAGGATTGAGAATTACTTCGGGTCTCTAGACTCTAAGAAAAAAAAATCTCAAACCTCATCCTCCTTCAGTGATTTTACCCAGAGCTAGAAATATAACGATGCATGCCCCCCTCAGATTGATAGTTTAGAATTACTTCAGGTATCTAAACTCCTTGAAAAAAAAATCTCAAACCTCATCCTGCTTCAATGATTTTACCCAGAGTTGGCGATCTAATGACGCGTGGCCCCCTAAGATTGACTGCTGAGAATTACTTCGGACCTTTATCTGGAGTTCATGGATCTATGCCATATGTCCCTAGATATTCCTTCAAGTAAATCCTATATATATAAGGATTTGATGACATGTGGCCCTCGTAGATCGATGGTCCAGATTCATTTCGGGCCTTCAACACTTCAGGACATTGACACTTTAGCACTTCGGCTCTTTTGAATGCTTGACTGCCACAATATTTTGGAGCACCAAATTCTGAAGTGAGGGATCTACCTCCATGTGTCCCTAGATTTTAATGGCTCAGATTTCATTTCGGGACTTTGGCTCTTCAGAGCTTCTGGAGGTACTACTACCAAGATCAACGACTTTTGTTGATTTCAAGACAAAGGGTCCATAATTACTTCGGGAATCCGGGCTTCGGATATTCAAGATTTTTACGCACTTCACACTTCAAAACTCCCGAAACGCATTTCCCCAAACACTTGGATCAGCTGCCACCTGTCCCCTTAAAGATCATTGACTCACGATCACTTCGGGGATTTTCTCTAGTACTATACTTCAAACAACTTTAAGATTTCAAGCGCCTACGAGTTGCTAATTTGAACTCCACGTGGAATTCCCACGGTTGAAAGAAAAACCTACCCTTTTTCTTGATTTGAGTCCAGAACGAACTTCTTTGAGTATTCTTCCTTGTGCTCATTGCTGCAGCCTGTAAAACAAAGTCTTGGACCACTAGATGGGGCTCGGGAAAACAAAAGGATGAGTGTTTAAAAAAAAAGGAGATGTTTTTTCATATTTAGAGGAAAACATAAAATATTTGGGCTGAGACTTTTTCAGGTAAGACCTCAAGGGAAACAAGGTTCTTCAACAAAAAGGGGAAAACAAAAAATGATTTAACAGTCAAAGGGAAAAACTTTAGGACCTATCTGTTGACGGGCGAAATTGACCGTCTGTCAACTGGAAGAGCGAGTCCGGTCTGGGGTTTTCTAAATAACCCAAGCCGTTTGGGGTAACTCATTTTGACGGGTTTAATGGCTCCGTTAGTCAATCTAAGAATCCTAAAATAAACGAATAAAAGAGCGAAATAACTAACTAATTACTAAACACACTATATATGTGTACACATATTGAAATGTAACTATAGTAGTTGTATTTAAGCAGAAGATATACAAGTCTCGTTTATTTACATGATTTACAAGATGCAAGTTTTAATCGAAACTTATGAAAATCAATGGAAAAATGATTACTTCTAGGAAGCAA
>ML791124.1:39205-50765 GCA_009831015.1 Picea engelmannii
AATGTTTATTATTCTTACATCATAAATCCATGTACCATGTGTTTTCTATTCCAACTAAACTTAAAAACCCCCAAAGGATTTTGATGCCTCTGCGACATTGGCACAAAAAATGACAAGTCCATTATATCTCTTATTAATTTCTTATTAGGATATTTAGTTTAAGTATGCCTTTAATTATCAACCTAGGGAATGTAAAGCTTATGAATTATTGTGAAAAATATATGAATACTTTATATTTTTAATGATATAGTTGGACACCTTAATTAACTTGCTTAATGATTGTCTTGAAATCCAATTCTTATTTACTGAAAACAAAAGGCTATAACATAAAATATTCAACTGGTTATTTAGTTCTCAAGTTCTATATCAACAAGACATATAACGATCATTCATAAGTTGTTGTATGAGAAAAATCCACACTTGTTGAAACACACCACTCAAAACAACACTCTCCAAATTATATTTGCAAATATTTAGTCAATTATATTTAAACCAAAAATTGACAATGAAACTTCATAAACAAAAACAAAAAGTAAAACGAGAAAGTAAAGCAACACCAATTTCCTTCAAAGTTAGCCTTGTCTCTATGGAGCAAGGAACTAATAAAGTATTACAACACAAATTTACTTCAGTAGTTGATACTCATAAATTCGACAAAATATGTATTGTATTCAATAAATAGGTTTTATAGTAGAATTTTGTCTACACACTTTTCTGTCTTTTTCTCTCTTCCCCATTCTCTATATCTATCAACATGTTATGCTATCTTATATAATAGTTTGAATGCAGTGCATCTGGCTTAGCTTCATTGATAACTTACAACAATTATTGAGTTACTTTATCTAAAGAATCAATCATCCTTTGAAATAGAGTATTAATTCTTAAAATAAATAGGTTACAACAAAAGACTAAATCAACAATTTAAAAACAACATGATCTAGGATCATCTAGAATTTCTCTATATTTGCAGTCGAGGATGATGTAAAATCCTTCATTTTCATATCCACAAATTATAATTTAATTGTATAAATGTGATTTAGGCTAGTGAGCTGGTATGTAGGGGAAAAGATCCCATATTGATTAATATGGCTAAGGAATAAACTATGTATTATGTACATTGAAATGATTAATTAAAGTAGTAATCACTTGCTACCGTAAAAGAGGGATGAAATCCATGGGGTGTTATGATTCCATAAGAGATATGTTGAAAAATTGATTGTCATCGATGTCAACTTTAGAGGAATTCTAGGAGACTCTAGAAGTAATGGGAATAATTGAAGAAGTGTCTAAAGTGGTCCCCTTATGGTGTAGTTTTAAGCATGGCCCTCATGGGAAGATGCTTTGAAGAAGTATACAAGAAACCTAAAGGTGTTTTCATGAGGCCTGAAGTTGACTGAGGAAAATGAGGTTCAAGAATACTTCAAGTGTATAGAAAAACCTCATGGATGGATAGTCTTTGTCATGCCATTTCCAACAGTAGGTGGTACGTCACATGGTTCCCCATAGTTGAGAAGTTATGCGGTCATGAAGTTGGCAACCCCGGAGATTGATTAACAATCCCCTAAATGGTTACAACAAGAAGTTACAAGTCATTAATTAAAGGGAAAAATAGTTATACAAGAAAGTATAGGCCAACCCTAAAGTGAGGAAAATAAGTCACTTGGAAAAGTATAAATAAACCTCAAGAATCCTCTCGGGTTTACACATAAGCTCAATGTTTATCTATCTTTCAGGTGATATTTTGGAAATTCTTCTGTAGTATATATGAGGAAGCAAATATAAGGAAGAAGGGAGTGTGAAAGTATTACAACTATAGAGAAGGAAGGGTTTCACGAAACCCTAGTATAGTTTACCCCCGTGGGTCAGGCTATTGGTGTCCCATGAGGCACCCCCACATGTTGTTTAGCATCTCTCACGTGAGGCCCCACATGATATATGACATCTGTACAGCAAGGCTAAGCCATATTTGGTGAACGATGCTTAGTTCAGGTTGCAACAAGGTATGATGTTACAACATAGCTTCTACATGATCTAAGTTGGTATCTACCAGTTGTTTCTTCATGAATAAAGGTACATCATTTATGTTCTTTGTTGAGGCTTGTATCATGGATTTTCTGGCACATGATTAAGGCATGTCTTGGAGGCACATTTTGGTATATGGTTGCATATGGTTGAGATCCATGTTTTGGTGATATTTATACATGCTTAAGGCATGTATTGGAGGAATGTTTTGGTATATGGTTGCATATGGTTGAGTTCCATATTTTGGTGATATTGATACATGCTTCATACATATCATTAGTACTTAGCTTATGGATTTTATGTTCATTTTTAGAGGCACTATTTTTTATATTAACATATATTTGAAGCATATACTCGGTATATGATCTTGGTTGTTATGACGCATACTTGAGCGATATTGTTGAGACATTGCCACATCTTGAATACTTGGCATATGGTATGGTACAAGTTCTAGTACTTGGTATGGTACATGGTTGATGCATGGTATGGTACAGGTTGATGCATGGTTGATGCATGGTATGTTATAGGTTGATGTACATGGTACGGTGATGGATTTGGTATGCATGTGAGTGGATCTAGTTATGGTTGGTTGGTCAGTGACAGTGACAGGTTGATGTATCAGTGAAAATGGTAGTTACAGTTTGATCATTAGTAGTGATAGTGAGCCTACACTAGTATTTTAGGGAGACATAATGGGGTAAGGAAAGGGGGTTGTATACTCCTTTGGATTGTTGTCGGAGAAATTGGGGAGTTGGATCTTCCTTCAGGTTGGTTCCTATAAATTAGGTGGTTGTAGCCTCCTTCTAGTTGGTGTCGGAGCACTTAGGGAGTTGGTGCTTCCTTCAGGTTGGTGCCTCTAAATCAGGGATTTGGTTCCTCCTTCCAATTGGTGCTAGACAATTTCTAATTTGGTGCTTCCTATGAATGTAATCTTTGATATATAATAAATCATTTCATGGTTTTCTCCCATTTGGGTTTCTGCGTAATTTTTGGTTTACTGTGTATATGTGGTTATTTTTTATGCTCTGTTGATTGATATTGCTCATTATATATTGATTATATACTAATGATAAAGTTAATGAATACATTTTCTAATTAAAAGTGGTAAAATATTTCATAATACTAATTCACTCCCCCCGATCAGGGATCTTTTCATCGAGTAACCTGTAAAGAATTGCATTAAATGAGAATAAATTAAAGTGCACCATTAAAGAAGAAAAAGCTAAAAAATGAAGAGACATAAGCATCAAATCTGAATAGAAAAACTTGATAACAATGTTCGTTCCTAGTGGAATACGTCTCCAGGTCCTACTCTCAAATGGGTAGGCTCTTTCATTAACTCAACAAAATAATTTGGCAAAATACATAAGTATACCTCATTTTGAAATCAAGCTGCGTAAATAATGCTCAGATAAAAAAATAGACAACACCATTAAATTTGTGGCATCGAATTACCCAAAAATCACTATCTTCACACCTTGATCTGACCTTGGCACTCCCAGGCCCAAGAATAAATTTGTCTCGGTTTCTGTGCCCCTCTCTGCAACCTGCATTAATGAATGGAATGCATAGATTTTCATGCCCAAGTGGTTGTACCATACAAACACCTCCCCCACTGGCTGTGTGAACTCAATATTTAATACTTTTCTGCGACGTTGGTTATAATGTATGGCCCATGGCCTATTGGTTTGGGCAGAATTATTAAGGTGCATATGGTGGAGGATTTCCTGGGGTCAAACCCACAGGCCTCCCCCTTTTGGATTTTATGTTGTTGTAATATATATATAACATGGTTTTTTGTGCTATTTTAGTGGTGGCACTAATCCATATCCCAACATTTGAAACTGTGGCCAAGTTTGGCGTTGTCTTCCAGATTTGGCGAACCTGCCCAACTATATTTTTTTTTTAAATTTTTCTCACAGATTGTCATTGAGCATTTCCCACCTACCACATGGAAACCTTTGATTGGGCCATGTGGAGGCCTCTCATTGGGCCATGTTGTCCCCTTCCAAGTCATAATTCCATGTCATCACACCACGTTATCATGCCACATCAGCATAAGGATCATACGGACTACCATGTGGCATGACTTTATTGGTCCACGGATCGGCCCAAAAACGTCAAAACTGGGTGACATGTGGAAGCCTCTGGTGCTTCCACATCACCATGTTGATGTCAGAATGAAACATGTCACCTTCCTGCCACTTCCAAGTGTATTGTATAGATGTTGACATCATTCGTACAGATGCTAACGTCAATATCACGAATGGTGACACATCCCCTACTAACTGGGCTAGGTTGAGCAAACTTTCACCGCGAATATATTTCAATCCATAACTCCATTTGACGAGCCATTTGTGTCATTTGAAATCTTGCAACGCAATCTTCACAATCATGTCATTTTAACTGAGTTTTTGGAACTTTGATGTTTTTCCCTTTCTCTATCTACTGAAGCCATTCTAAGCATCCTGAGTTGCCTCTGCAAGTTCTTAGTTTTTCTTGGCCTTCTCTGGATCCTTTTTGGATCACGCCTTCCCACTGAGAGATTTTTGGACCACCAAAAGATTTCATAAATCAATAGGTAAGTGAGGGAAGAGTCCCCTCACTTTTTCCTTCTCTATCCACGTTTCCTTGCTTGGATGTGTACCCTTTAAGCCTACTCTAAGATAATCAACATTTCCCCTACGTGAAGTCCTCGTCCTTTTGTCCAAGATGATATATTCCTATAACTCATCTAATTACTCATGTGAAAACTCATCAACTGAAGGTATTGAAACTTTCTCATCTTGATCCATGATCATGGGGGGCTCAAAAAGTTTCAACTTATCAACATTCATAACTGAGTAAATCTGCATGTAAGATGGAAGATCCAAATGAAAAGAATTGGTACCACTTTTCTCCAAGATAGTGAAGGGTCCATAACAAATTGGCTTGAGTTTCTTGCCTTCACCCTTAAATCTCTCCTTCCTGATTTGAATCCATACTCAGTATCCAACCTGGAACTGATGATCAACCATGTGCTTGTCATGTTGAGCTTTATACTGTGCTTGAATTTTCTCCAATTGCTCCCTGACTACCTGGTGTATCTATTGGATCCTCTGGATGAACTTGCAGGCTCTGTCCTCTATTCGTTCTTCATTCACATCGACATATGTCCCATACATCATGTCCAAAGAAACCTTTGGTAGGTACCCAAAACATGTCTCAAAAGGTGAACTTTGAGTGGATGAATGTAAAGCTCAGTTGTAAGCATGATGTACATAGGGTAATTTTTCATCCCATAACTTGGGATGCTTGTTGCAGTAGCCTCGAAGAAAAAGTACTACTACTTGGTTCACCACCTTTGTCTGGCCTCCAGTTTGTGGATGGAAATAAGTTATCCTCTTCAATTTGATGCCCATCATCCTCGACAAGCTAGTCCAAAAGTCCCCAAGGAATCGATTATCTCGATCCAAGACAATGGATGTGGGTAACCTGAAGTGAACCCAAAAATATTGAAAGAAAATATTAGCATTCTTCTCAGCAGTGATCTTCTTTTTACATGGCATCAATATACACATCTTGTTGAACCTATCCACTACAACATACAAATATTCATGACCCCCTTTTGTCATTGGAAAACCCCCTACAAAATCCATGGAGGTACTTTCCCATGGATGGTATGGAACAAGAAGTGGTGAGTATAGGCCCAATTTTCTATTATTGGGCTTACAAGTAGAACACATAGCACACCCCTTCACATATTTAGTTACCATTTCTTTCATTTGAGGCCATTAAAAAAACCTCTTCAAATGAGCCATAGTTTTTCCTACCCCAAAATTCCCAAACATGAGAGAAGTGGGATCTTCTCATATTACATGGACTCATTCACTTGTACGAATACATAGATTTCCAAGATGGTAGAGTAGTTTTCCCTACAAATAATAGTTCTCTACTTGTGCACCATGGGTTAGCTTCTCATATACTTCTTTAAAATCTTCATCGCTGGAATATTATTCTACATAGCTATCATGAGATAGAATTATTCTTCAAAATAATAGAAGCAACAATAGGAGGTCTAGAAAGCATATCGACTTCCTTGTTACTTGTACGCTTTTTGTACTTGATTACGAAATGAAATTGTTGTATAAAACCCATCCATTTGTAGTGTCGATATTGTTGCAATTTGGTTTGTTCTTGGAGATATTGTAAGGGCTGGTGATCTATATGTATGATTGTTTCCTTCCCTAACAAGTAGTGCTTCCATTTATTTACACTTTTGACTAATTCATACAACTCTTTATCATATGTAGTATAGTTAACAACATCTTGGTTAAAAGTTTCAGAGTGGTAATAGATAGGCTTACGATATTGCATCAATACTGCACCCATGGCATATCTGTTGGCATATGTATCGATCTCAAAAGGCTGTTGAATATTCAACATTGCTAATACTATTGCGGTACTAATCTTTTCCTTCAAAGTGTCAAAAGTTTTTTTTTTCTTTCCTTTCCACTGAAAAGTGTTCTTCACACTGGTTAAGGCATGCAAAAGAGTTGCTATAAAATAGAAGTTGGAAATAAATATCCTCCAATAATATACTGCACCTAATAAGATTTTGACATCAGTTACACTTTTTGGCTTGGGCCAAGTTACAATTACATCAATTTTGGAAGAATCAATTTTTAATTTTCCTCCTCCTACAATATGACCTAAGTACACAAGTGCAGTCTTGCCAAATTGACATTTATGCAATTTTACATACAACTTTTCCCGTTGAAAAATATCCAATACTTTATTTAGATTCCTCACATGTTCATCCAAAGTCTCGCTAAAAATAATAATGTCATCTAATTATACAATCACAAAGTCATCTAGGAAAGGCTTGAATACATCATTCATCACATGCATGAAAGTTGTTGAAGCATTACAAAGACCAAACGCCATAACTAACTACTCAAACAATCCTTGTTTGGTTTTAAGGGAAATTTTCCATGCATCATGTTCTACAACCATGATTTGATGATATCCATTGCGCAAATCCAACTTAGTGAAATAAACAACATTCTTCAATTGATCAAGTAAATCATCTATAGGAGGAAGAGGGTATTGATTTTTCACCGTGATTTTATTTAAGGCCCAATAATCGACATAGATTCGCCATGTGCCATCTTTCTTTGGCACCATCATGATTGGAGAACCACAAGGATAAGAAATGGGCATGATGACCCCTTGATCCAATAATCCTTGTACCTACTTATTGATCTATGTCATCTCCACAACTAGCATCCTGTACATGCCCACATTAGGAAGAGGAGAATATTGTTGAAGATGTATCTCATGTTGGATTTCCCTCTTAGGAGGTAATCCATTTAGTTCTTGAAAAATATCATCATACTTAGAAACAATATCACTTAATTCCTTTTTATGAGATGGATCATATCCTGGGAAAGAATCAGATGTCCCGGCATCTTTCTCTCTTACGACCATGAGTACATATCTCTTATTAGTGTTTATGATTCTTTTCATTTTCCCTACACTAACAAGTTTTGTATTTACCCTCATGTTGTGAGCTCTAAAAATATATTCCACTCCCCCTTTAGTACGGTGGTATTTTTTATCATGACAAAAGAATACTTATTTTCTATCATAAATATAAAGACTTCCCAACACTATGCTACATATATCAAGTGGTACAACATCCAAATCTACTTCATCAATAAACTTGGAAGCAATAGAAAATATGACCCTACATTGTTTGGTGACGTTACGTTTTGCTTTATCACCTACCCAACCAAGAGCATAAGGCTTCGGATGTGGTTTCTTTTCAAGACCCATTTTCTTGACAAGTGCTTCATATATTAATTTTACTTGGGAACCCAGATCAAATATTGTATCTATCTTAGTGTGTTTAGATACAAATCTTATGTGAAATAATTCATTCCTCTTTCATTCATCATCATGAGATTCATTATTGGAACTTGAACTAGAATGAAGGGAATCATTACCTTGTAGTCCAACCGTTGTGATCTTTCCTTCATCTCCTAAATCAGAACTAAGATCTTGTTGCAATGTAGCAATGGTTTTTGTCTTCCCCTTTCTACCGAAGTGTTTCGGTTTATTTTTTGGATGCAGTTTCAAACAATATTCTTCATCGTGACCTATTTTCTTGCAATGAGTGCAATATGGCTTCCCTCCTTCTCTCGTCACTGTGGCAATCTTTTTGTCCTTCCTTTTAAACTTCTTAAAAGTTTTATGTGGGAGATTGGAAGGTTTCTTCATGGGATATTCTTGAACATGATTCCCCCTATTCTCAAGGTGAGTGGCTTGCACACAAACTTCGTCAAGACTAGTGGGGTTAAACAAGAGAAATGTATGACGAATATAATTGTGAAGTGTTCCAATATACTTCATTAAAGTTCCATCAGAATCCAAAGGAATGTTCAATGCAAGATATTTCTTCCTAAATTCTTCTGTGAAACTTTGTACAATTTGACCTTTACTTTGACTTAAAATTTTCCATTCCATCATTGCTTTATGTAAATACCATAATGGATACAATTGCTTCATTATCATTGATTTAAATTCAGATCATGAGGAAAGAAGATTACCACAATTACTTATGTCCTGAAGCTTTCTCTCCCACCATATGAGAGCGGTGCTTTCCAACTGAAGAGAATCCATTTCCACTTTAAGTTCTTCTTCATCAATATCTTGAACATGAAAACACACTTCAACCTCTCAAATCCAATTATCTAGATTTTTAGGATTAGCATCTCCATTAAACATAGGTAAAAAAAAATTTACATCAAGATTTAATAACGGTTTCTTGAAAGAGATTTTATGGCTAGAATGATGAAAAATATGAGAATGCTCAGAGGAATAAGAAATAGAACTTTAAGGTGAAGATGAAGACTCAGGAGGATATTCTCCAGCCCCTTGGTTTACCAAATCATCATCATTTGCATGTTCTTTCTTTTTTCTTCCCTTTCTTCTTCATCCTCTTCTTGTAATCTCCATACATTCGTTCGACCATTTCTGACATACAATAAAATACCATATGAAAGTTTTTCTCTTGTTTATCATGTTATCACATATAGTTGTCAAGAGTTGTGTGTGTGTTTTGTTAAATACTCAGAACTGTATCCTTTCCCTGACTCCATCTCTTTTACAGGATAGTGTTGACGGGCGAAATTGACCGTCCGTCAACTGGGAGAGTGGAACCGGTCCGGGGTTGTCTAAATAACGCAAGCCGTTTGGAATGGACCACCCTAACAAGTTTAACGGCTCCGTTGGCTGCTCTAAGGTCTCGTATGGAAACGAAAGAGAAATGATCCGAGCTAAGAAATCTAAAGGGAAACTAAAAACTAATAAAACAAAGACAAAGAACTAAACTATAAAGGAAACTAGAAACTAATAAAGCAAACTAAACTAACTACACTAATCTAACTATAAATTACTAACTACTTATATATACAAAATACTAACTATGATTATAATAACTCAAATCAACTACTTAATTATCAAGTCAATTAGAGTTTATTCACAAATATACATTGCATACAATCTACAGATTTGAATAAAAACTGTGAAACTAATTGCTTGCTATCCCAAGACAGTGAAGATAACTCTTTTTTGATTTTATGATTTATGCATAAGAAAGTACAGCTAACTGCAATTAAATGATCTAATCTATATTACTGAATTTAAACAATGTAATATAAATCTAACTAAGCTATCATTTATATTAAACTACTTAACATAAATAATAAATATCTAACTAATTAACCTAGAAACGCTCCAAGTCTGCTCTGTGTAAATGACTTCTTAAGCTGGTTGGAGGAAGAAATTCACACCATTTATTCCTTAAGCCTCTCGAAAACGATCTGCTATGCTGCTTCTTGAAGTATGTTACAAGACAAACAAGACATAAAAGAAATCATAACGGTTTTCTGATGATAATTCTCTGCAATAAGGGAAACCTATTATGCAACAAACTTATGTAACAATTCAATCTATGAAGAAGACAAAGCTATCATTCATAAAATGAATCAATCAACTGTTATCTTCTTTATCTCTTAGGAAGGAACAATACATGTATTACAGTAAGAAATTATATCATATGCATGTGATTTAGATAACAAAGTAATACTAAACCATAAACAAAATGATATACAAAACTTCAAACAAAGTATCGATATATTGAAAAGCAAAAGCTATGACAACACATCAATTCTGCTCCAGTTTGAATCAAAATTACATATCCTTGTTCTTCCACAACTGATGATATTTGATTATTACAAAACCATAGGTTTATATAGGTTTTCTCACAAGGTAAAACATCCTTGTGAATAATAGTAAACAGTTTTACACAATATGGGAATAATCCCAAAAATCCCTTAAACTAAGTAACTAAAAATGCAAGTGAAATCCTTAAGATATATTCCAACTGCTCCTCACATCCATTGCTAATTTGAATTTGCCTGTAATAGACATAAAGATCAATTTAGAGGAGTATTTTATTAGGAAAACAATAAAAAAATGATTCTATAGACTTAGCTACAGAATCTTCTGATTCTGCAGCTGGTCTAGA
This sequence comes from Picea engelmannii, assembly GCA_009831015.1. NCBI lineage: Eukaryota > Viridiplantae > Streptophyta > Pinopsida > Pinales > Pinaceae > Picea > Picea engelmannii. Next base: position 49,800 of record ML791124.1, read on the forward strand.
ATAGTAAACAGGACCAAATATATAATCAAAATCAAATCGAATCCAATCATCTTTTGATAATCAACAAATTATTAAGGATTCAATAAAAATAATTCTTCAAATCAAACCAAATCGAATAGAATACAATCGGGACAGAGTAGGAATACTCTGTTTTCCCAATTGTCATAAAATCGAATCAAATCTTAACAAGACTGTTCCATGAATGCAATCAATGGTAAACCAAATCGTATGAGATACAAAACAATCATTATCGATTTGCATAGGATCCGAATTGTTTAATCAATAGCCAACATAGAAAAATGGTCACGAAAAAATAGGCATAACTTTATCCATAAAATCTAGCCATAGACTTTGTATGCTGAATTTCCAACAGTTCATAGGTATGATCATAACTGTCATCAACTAGTTATAGTAACGAATTGATATTTTTTAATTAAAAGCACAATGTGTAAACAACCTCCATTGTAATCGGATGAAATCATATCGACTCAAGAATCTTTACACAGTCAATGGATAGAGGCACGATAAAATCTACAGATTCATGAACTGAGCAATAATCCACACCACTCTTCACAGAGTTAATTATAGAAATAACATCGTAACCTTAATCAAAATCCAATTCAAATAAGTTGCAATCAATGAGAATCAAATCAGTTGCGATTCAATTATGTATCAATAGAAAAGAATGAAATTTGGTCGAAGGAAATCGAAACAGTTAACCCATCTATTAATCATACTCATATCATAACCAATTCAAATTATACCATTGACTGTATTCGAAATTCGGGATACCAACAACAGACTAATTTAAAAATATTAACAACTTGTATTATCAACAGAACATCGAGCTAATTTTGAACAATCATATCTATTCGATGATCCATCGAATCAAAACCAAATCCAATCGAATTTTAAACGATAACCAAAAATAAAACAAACATTATATACAGCGAAGCATGCTTATGT
>ML791124.1:65691-78340 GCA_009831015.1 Picea engelmannii
ATGATGTTGTTGAAGATCTTAAGAAATTACAGGCTAACATTTCTATTTATGAGTTGTTGAAATTTCCATTTTTGTTACAGAAGATGTTGCAAAATATTTTAGACAATGGCAAGAATGGTAATTCAAACGGTAATAAGGTTGTGAAAAGAAAAGTTCCACAGAAGACTTCCACAAAAAGTAATCATGATCCTCAAGATAAAGGAAGCCTTCCTGTACCAAATGTAAATAATGTAAATAATAGTGTAAATAATTCAAATAAATTAGTCTTAGAGAATGCGAGTAAGAAACCTCAAACTACATCTCTAAATACTCGCAAGAATGTACCTCCTTTTCTTTTAACCTTCGAAATCTTCAACATAAATGTGCATAACTGTATGGTTGACTCATGAGCATCGTCAAATGTGATGCCTTGGTCAGTCTGCCAAAAGATTAACGCTGAATTAGAACCATCTTCTTTGAAAATTATACAACTTGATAGAACGGATGTTAAAGTTATGGGCGAACTGAAAAATGTCTTGATTAGGTTATCGTCTAACCCAAAGGTTCATAAGATTATTGATATAATTGTGGTTGATATTCCAGAAGTATATGGTATGTTTTTGAGCAGGGACTGGTCGGAGCAGCTACATGGTTACTTCGATACAGACTGGTATCACTTGTGGCTTCCAGAAAATGGCAAGCCCAACAAAATCAGGATGAATCGTGAGCGTTACCTCAAGTTCACGGTAACAGACTTGAATGACCCCAATGAGCCAGATACACCCCTGACAGATTCACCCGAAGTCCAAGGGATGGACACCTACTTCGGAAATTCCATGGTTGAAGTTTCACCTATCACCAATTCGCAACAACAATCTGAGATCAAATCATGCACGCAATCAACAACTTCTATCCAACAGTCCTATGAGCTTGATAAGAATCAAATTTGGTCTTTATATTTCGATGGTTCCAAGTCTAAAGAAGGAGCTGGTGCAGGCTGCATCATCATTGATCCAGCAGGTAACAAAACATTATTGGCTTGTAGATTAGAATTTGAATGTACTAACAATATTGCAGAATATGAGGCTTTATTACAAGGTCTCCGAAAATCTTTAGAAATGCACATTCAAAACCTAATTGTATTTGGCGATTCTGAGATAGTGGTCAGGCAGGTGAGAAATTATATACATTGTCTTACCCCGCATCTCAAAAGTTACCAATCTGAGGTATGGAGTTTAATAAACAAATTTTCTACTTTTAATATAAATTCCATCCCTAGATCAAGTAATGTTGAAGCATATCTACTTGTTGCTTCTAAACTTCTTCCTGCAGAAGGCTTATCTCCAAACGCATTCTCCGTGGAACTATTGTTTCAACCATCTGTTCCTGACAATATCATGAACTGGAGAGTATTTGATGATGATCAACAGATCATTAGCTTTCTGCACATGGAGGAAACCTTTCAAGGTGCTGAGATTGATGAACAAACACACGACGACAATTTGCGTGACTTTACGGTAATACCTAATCCGAAACCTCCTGAAGCTCAATCGGACATGGTAAATCCCATACCCAAATATGTTGCTAGATTAGAAAAGTTTTATGATTTTGAAGATAAATTCAAAAAGACGGTCAATTGTAAAACCAACAGTTCCTCTTTGTCCTATGAAAAAGTCAATTTATGAACTAGTGAAAACCCTCAGTGTATTAACTTAGGCTTGGGATGTTCTAAACAAGAAAAAGATGCTCTTGTTAAATTATTTAAAGAATTTAAGGATGTCTTTGCTTGGACTTACGAATATCTTAAAACTTTTGATCCTAATATTATACAGCATGTCATCCCGATGAAGTCCCAAACCTTGCCCTTTCAACAGAAACTGAGGAAAATGCATCCTAAACTAGAACCGACCGTACAAAAAGAATTGAATAAACTCCTAAGTGCTAAAATAATTTTTCCTGTTAGACATACCCAATGGGTATCCAACCTCGTCCCAGTGCGGAAGAAAACCGGAGAAATTCGACTTTGTGTCAATTTCCAGAACCTCAACAAAGTGTCTGATAAAGACAATTATCCTGTCCCTCCCATGGAACAGATACTTCAACAAGTATCTGGTTCCGAGAGGCTATCCTTATTGGATGGTTTCTCTGGATACAACCAAGTCTTAATGTCTCTGTCAGACCAATTAAAAACTACCTTCCATACTCCGTGGGGTACTTATGCATATCGCAAAATGCCTTTTGGATTGATTAATGCTGGTGCTACCTTTCAGAGAGCAATGGATATTTCTTTCGAAGGCTTGATCAATTACTCCGTAGTAGTCTACTTATATGATGTGACTGTTTATTCTAAAAACAAAGACGATCATCTAACTCACCTACGAGCCATTCTTCTACGATGTCGTAAATATGGCATCTCCTTGAACCCTAAGAAGTCCATATTTGCAGTAGAACAAGGTAAATTACTAGGATTCATTTTTTCTAGTGATGGAATGATTATTGACCCCGAGAGGACCCAAGTCATCGCCAAACTTCCCCCACCTACCTCCAATAAATCCATGCAGTCTTTCTTAGGCCAGATCAATTTCGTGAGAAGATTCGTCCCCAGTTTCTCCGAGATGGTCAGACCTCTCCAGAACCTAATTAAGAAAGACACCCAATATCACTGGGGACCCACTGAAAACCAAGATTTTAACGATATAAAGAAGGCCATAATTGATGCTCCGTCTCTCATGAGCCCTGATTTCTCTCAATATTTTACACTCTATACTTTTGCCTCTGATCATTCCTATGCCACAGTCCTAACTCAGAAGAATTCTGATAATAACGAAGTACCCATCGCTTTTATGAGCTCTGCTTTCAAGGGAGATGAACTTAACTACCCAGTGGTCGATCGGCAAGCCTACGCTTTTTTCAAGGCAGTTAAGCATTTCTGGTCTTATCTTTTGAAGTCAAGGACGAAGGTCATTGTCCCTTACCCTGCCGTTAGGAACTTGTTAGTGCAAAAAGAGTTAGGAGAGAAGAGAGCCAACTGGGTCACTTCCTTGCAGGAGTATGACCTAGAAATCACTCCAGCTCAGATCGTGAGAGGCCAAGGGTTGTGTAAGGTGGTAGTTGATTCAAAAATCGAACAACAAAAAGACATTGATACTTCAATCCTAGAACAACGCGATCACAGTTTGATTTGTTGTACCCAAAACCTCGTAAGCCCTTGGTACGATGATATTAGACACTGTCTTCAACATGGATCAGCACCTTGTCACCTTGACCCTGCCAAGAGAAGAGCATTGAGACTAAATTCCACCTCCTTTCATCTAGGTAATGGTATACTGTTTCGTCATAATTTTGACGGCGTACTGATGCATTGTCTCGAAAAAGATGAAGCATAAAAAGTCTTGCTCGAGTTGCATGCAGGAGAAGCTGGTGGTCACTTCGGTGGCGATACCACAGCTCATAAGGTTTTAAGAGCCGGTTATTACTAGCCAACACTTTTTAGAGATTCCCACACCTTGTGCCGTAAATGTATCATTTGTCAGAAAGCGTCAGGAAGATTACAAAAACCAGCCTTTCCCTTGCACCCTGTCACAGTCGATTCTCCTTTCCAGCAATGGGGCCTTGATATCATTGGTCCTATTAACCCTCCATCCTCACAGCAGCACAAGTATATTGTGACAACCACTGATTACTTTACTCGATAGTCTGAAGCCTCCGTGCTAAGAACTGTTAACACAAGTCAGGTGATCGCTTTCTTGAACTCAAATATCATCACCCGTTTTGGCATCCCTGATTGTCTAGTCTTCGATAACGCTTCATAATTTTCTTCACTTGAGATGAGTGAGTTTTCCTTAGAAAAAGGAATAAAGATTAATTATTCCATGAGCTATTACCCTTAGGGTAACGGCCTAGCAGAATTAACCAACAAGAATTTGATCAAGATTATCAAGAGAACCATGGCTGAAAATCATAAGAACTGACACAACGCACTGCTAAATGCACTGTGGGCTGATAGAGTAACACCCAAATCCACTATAGGAAATTCCCCCTTTTTCCTCGTTTATGGCAGAGAAGCCATTCTTCCACCTCATATTCTTCTTCCGTCGCTCCAATTATCACGAAAGGTCCAAGAAGAAGAATGTCCCCCCTTAGAAAGCCGTATTAATTCTTTGATGAAGTTAGAAGAAGTAAGAACCCAAGCCAAGTGCAAATTAGATCAACATCAACAATTGATTAAAAGATGGTTCGATTCTAATTCTGCTTCTGATAGAAATATTGAAGTAGGCGATCTCGTCTTAAAGTGGGACAAACCACACGAAGGGAAGGGTGAACAAACTAAATTTCAAAATCTGTGGCTTGGGCCATTTTTGATTGCTGAAAAGTTGGGTCCTAGTTCTTTCTGTCTGCAGAATCTTGAAGGACAGCCTCACACCTATCCAGTGAATGGCCAAGTCCTGAAAATATACTTTGCCTGAATTCCTATCCTTGTATATTATGTAAATATTTCCTTTTGTTTTTGCCTTTGTTTTCCTTTTCGTTTTTTATTTGATTGATCAGTTTGGTGTGTTTTTGTGTGTTTTCGAAACATATGCATGCTTGCACACTGAGCCATTCAGACAAAGACCATGGAAAAATCTCTTTGCATAAATAACTTCTGAAAGATTGTACGAACATTAGTGATGTATGTTAAAAGAAATTATGTTGGAAAATTTCGTTTGAAAGAAGTTTACTAATTTCAATCTTTGAGTAAAGTTTGTCATGATTATCTTTATCTTTTCACGTTGTCCCTTTTCCCTAAAGGAATGACTCAAAATGATGTCTCCCTGTAAAAGTAAGTTGTTTTAGAAATAAAACATTTCTGGAGATGAATCAAGGATAGTGCAAAAAAATAAGAAAAGCTCTGATGAGGTCTGAAAAAATATGACAAAATACCAAAGAATTTTCAGCGTCACCCCGCTCAGCTATCTATAAAAAGAAAAGAAAGAATAAAAAGATTATTATGAGCTGTGGGAAGTGTTTGTAAACCCGCTGGGATACTGAATAGGTCTTCTGGCAACGGGTAAATGCAAGCATGGCACCAAGACAACTTCGTCGGGGTACTGAACAGGCCTGCTGGCAGCGAAGCAATGTCAGGTAAATGAAAATTTGAAAAAAAAATATGGAACCTCTTTTAAAGTCCTTTATTCTAATCTAGAACTTCTTGACAGGATAAAGACGTCCGAGTGGGTTAAATGGCAACCCTGTCGAGGCTATGGACACCTACTGGAAGCAGTGGCCATGCCAACAGTATTGAATATTTTATCATAAAAATCGTGACTTGCTGATCTTAAGGACTATTTTTGGTTTGCATCTTTTGAAACATAGCTGAAAAAGACGGTTCATGATGATGTTAGTATGATTTTCTCGCTGTTGTTTTAACGATGAATTTTTCTTTGTTGTCCTTATCTGAATTCATTTCTTTTGACAGAGATAACTGCTTCGCCCAGCGTGTCGCCATTGTTGGCAGCCAATTCAATTTTTTTTAATTTGCCCTAAAAGATGCCTACACCCAATTTGTTTTCTAACGACAAATCATCGTCGCATTTTGCAACTAGACTTTCTTTTATTCTTGCGACAATTACAATTTGATTTCAATTCAATTTTCACAACTGAAGGTGTGAAAACCCATCTATCATTATTTGGACTGTCGTAGTCTTTTATTAATTTCCTGAAAGACACTTTACCATTGGTTTACCACATGACTACAAAGGCTCTTTCAAACTATGTCCATTTCATTTTGATTGCGCAAGTCGATTTATAAGCCTTTAAGCATGAAAATTTATTGATTACATTTGGTCCTATAAGGGTTATAATTGACTTTGATTTTATGTGCTATGAGCTCTTGACTTGTTGATTATATGAGACTTTTGTTGCAATATTTTAATAAACTTTGAAACATTGACTATGCAACAAACGCTTTGTTAATATTATGAGTTTGATTTAATTTGGAAAGGCACTAGTCTAAATTTACGATGGCACATTGGTTAATATTTCGAATTTCAATTTTATAGTTTGAGTCATTGCTTGGCGCATTGTTTTATTGGCTTGATTTTACATTGAACGACCATGGTTTTGAACTATGCATTGGCATATTGATATGACTGTCCACCATTTACAATTTGGGTTGGCCGAATTATGTTGAATGTGGTTATGATTGATTAAACAGGGTTTGTACTACGCCATTAATGTTTTGCATGGCGGTAGTAGTCCCGCCACCTTTGTACGCATATCATTAATCCCTACATCTTTGAGTGATGCAGCTGTTGGCCGTAACCATTTGCAGCCCTCTGTATAGTTTTGATTCAAACCCTACCATGCTCGGGAGCTATGGCTCCGGTTGTGAGGGCCAAGCCCAACGGGTGCCAAGAACTGTAGATGTTTGATGGCGCTTACAGCGACCTGGAAAAATATGGATGGCTCTAGTTTATAAGGAAATTTGATGGGTATAACCTTGATGTGGATCGGCAATTTGCGTTATCATTCGATGGCTGCCAAGCCAAAATAGGTGATGTGAAACTTGAAATCAGTGAACAGTTTCTCGGCTCGGTGACTAGTCTACCTGTTACGGGACAAAAGTGGTCGAAAATCTACAAGGTTGATAATGTCCCATGGACATTGTTATTTCAGTCTCGAGCGGTGAACTCTTGCGACAGGGGCTGACCTGCGAAAATGTTAAAACTTCGCTAGTATGATCTCCTAATGGTAATCAAGCAATTTATTACTTGCGAGGGTAGGTACGGGTTTGTTTTTCTGTTTCACCTTTGTTTATTAATGGTTTTTATGGATTTTGAGCTTAGCATGCCCCACTACCTACATAGAATTTTGTTAAAGATGGCCAAGCGGTACAAAAGAAACCAGGCCGATACTAGCCTCTTTCATGTGGGATTGATTAAAATGTGTATGGTATACGAGTCGGGATTACGTCGGGACTGTTGGGGTGATTTTATCATTCGTAATGGTTTTGAAGAGTCAAAACCACAACCAGTCGATAAGCCTATGGTGACCAAGAGCAAGCCTACCCCTGTACCCTACAGTGTTTTGCTACCCAAACCTCTACCCTATCCCCCTACTAGCCTGCCCATGTCTGTGACCAAACAGGTCGAAATTTCTAAGCCCACAGTCAATCGGCCTAAAGATAAAGCTAATGCCAATGCCAAAGGCAAGAAAAACTCTTGCTTGATCTCTCGCATGGCAAGAAATAGGCCTAAACCCCCTGCCAACGCTGACCCTATCGTGGTCAGCGAAGACTATGATTCTGAAATCGAATGATGTCTCACCGAAGAGTATCCTTACTCTGAGGGTTTTGTGACAAGCCTGCATATGACTTCGTCAAGAATTTACCACCTTGTCTCAGGGATAATCCTAAGTTTCCTGGCATAGAACTACCTCAAGGAACCCTCGGTGAATCATCTAAAAACCCTGGCACCCCGTGCGACCAGTGTGGGTTGTGGTTGGAGAGATATTACACCGATGTGTCGATGTTGTAAACCAGAATCCGTGATTTAGAAAATCAAGTGGCTAAGCTCACTGGTCATGAGGCAAAGGTGCAACCCTCCGACAAAAAAGCAACGAAACACTGGTTCGATCCTGTTCAAGAATGTCGAGTCAGCCACGACCATTGTCAATTCAAAACTGGCATAATCTCAGCAGTCTAGCTGGTATAACCCTCGCTCATTTATATGGCATATTCGTGAACTCTGTGTGCATTATTGACTTGCTCGGTTACATAAACATGCACTGATGAATATGATTTGATTTGTTAAATTGAATTTTGTGTAAATTTTGAATTGGATTTGGTTTGATTTTAATAATCATATGCTGGATTTGTTTGATTTAAATTAGTTATGATTGAAGGATCTATTGTATCTATTATAGGAAAACTGTTTTGCATTTAAACACAATCTATATGATAATTCGAATTGGTTATGACACACCTACAGTGGTTATCTGCTGCTTGCATGTAATTTTAACTAGCCTGGATATGATTTGGATTTTGTTTAAAAATGGGGCTTTGTTGTATATTAATAATTGATGCAAATCATAACAATAACCCGACTTCCAGCCGTTCAATTCGTAAGGGAAATCGACCTTGTTCTGTTGTGAAATGGAACGACTGTGTATTTTTAGTCACGGGTGAATTTGTAAAATAAAACGACATGCCCAGAACAAAATTTGTCTATAATTGTCTTAAACCCGATCTAATTTGATTACTGTCCATGTTACGGTTAGCAATGTTGTTCGATTTTGACTGTGTCACGCCCAACAATTGAAATTGATGATGGTTCTTTGTCAAAACTGTTACATATGTTTCGTTTAAATGTATATCATAACAACTTTTACTTATTTAATCAAAATAGAATGAATATCATGCTGAATCTCTACAGGCTTTCTATCGTTACTATTGATTGAAATGATATCTATATTGCTACAGTTGTAACGTATGTTTGTTTTTTTAAATCATATCGATTATAGTTAAGTTGTGGAAAATCTTATTTGATATGGTTACTATCTTGTTTGATTGTGATTATTGGTTACGATCATATCATATCTCATTCTAACTTGATTCAATATCCAATTTCGTTTAATTCAAACAGACCTGTCAAAGTTTGACCATATTCTATGGTAACTAAAGACAGAGCATTCTCTTATTCTGTTTCAATTAAATCTATTTTGATATGATTTGATTCAAATGATAATTTCACATTGGATTATTAGTAATTTATTTTGATGATTCGATTTGATTTTATTTAATTGAGATCTCGTCCTGTTGGCTATTCTTGACTAGCTACAGAATCAGATGATTCTGTAGCTGAGTCTGTGGAGTAAAATTTTTATTGTTTTCTTAATAAAATATTCTTCTAACTTGATTTTTGTGTCTATTGCATGCAAATTCGAATTTGCAATAGATATGAGGAACAGTTGGAGGATATCTTAAGGATTTCACCTGCATTTTAGTTACTTAGTTTAAGGGATTTTGGGATTATTCCCAGATTGTGTAAAACTATTTGCTATTATTCACAAGGATGTTTTACCTTGTGAGAAACATATATAAACTTATGATTTTGTAATAATCATCATTCTCAGTTGTGGGAAAATAGCGATATAGAATTTTGATTCAGACTCGAGTAGAACTGGTGTCTTGTCATAGCTTTTGCTTTTCAATATATCAACACTTTGTTCCATGTTTTGTATATCATTTTGTTTATGGTTTAGTATTACTTTTGCTATCTAAATCAAATTCAAATGATATAATTTCATTACTATATCTTGTTTCTTCCAAATAGATAAAAGACATAACAGATGTAGATTCATTTTGTGAATGATAGCTTTGTCTTCTTCATAAATTGAATCGTTATATATGAATTTGCTGCATAATAGGTTTCCCTTTTGCAAGAATTTATAATCAGAAAATTGTTATGATTTTCTTTTATGACTTGTTTGTCCTGTAACATACTTCAAGAAGCAGCATAGTTGATCGTTTGCGAGAAGATTTTGGATTAAACGGTGTGAATTTCTTCCTCCGAACATCTTAGAAGCAATCACACACAGGGCAGACTTGGAGCGTTTCCAGGTCAATTAGAGTATAGTTTACTGTTTTCATTAAGTAGTTTAATATAGATGTAAGTTAATTAGATTTATATTAGATTGTTTAAATTCAGTAAATTTATTAGATAGTTTAATTTCAGTAATGTTTATGTCTTTTTCATAAAATATAAAAGTCAAAAAGAGATTCTTGGCTGTCCTAAGGCAGAAAATACATGAGTTTTGCAGGTTTTAACCAAATCTATAGATTGTCAATAGTGTACATTTGTGAATAAGGATGATCATAGATGATAATTAGATAGTTGATTTGAGTTATTATAAGTGTAATTAGTAGTTTGTAGATAGAATATTTAGAATAGTTTATATTTAGTATATTAGTTCATTTTTACGTTTTATTAGTTTCTAGTTTCCTTTATTTTAGTTACTTTCTTGTATTTAGTAATAGTTATTTTGTTTTATTTAGCTTAGTTAGATCACTTAGCTCAGATCAACTTTTCTCTTTGGTTTTCTTAGGATACCTTAGAGCGGCCAACGGAGCCGTTAAACTCGTCAGGGTGGTCCATTCCAAACGACTTGTGTTATTTAGACAACCCCGGACCGGTTCCACTCTCCCAGTTGACGGACGGTCAATTTCGCCCGTCAACAGGCCTCCATATGCTATAGAAATAAAATAAAAAATTGTGCCACCGTCCGCGGAAAAAGCCCTGAAAAATTGCAGAATTTAAAACTTCAATATCTTGACTTCCCAGACTCCGTTTCGAATGATTTTTTTTTTTTAACTTGGGTGATTTTCTGAGAGGAACTTAGATCCACAACTTGTTTCTACAATTTTTTCACAGAAATATACTGTAAATATTTTGGAATGTCGCGCCCTCTTTTTCCTCTCCGAAAAAAAAAATCTACAAAAATAAAAAATATTTGCCCACAATGTCTGTGAAGTAAAGTGTTCTGATACCACTTGTTAAGAACCAAATAATGAATACAAAAGCACCACGACAGATATACAAGAACAATATGCAAAATCTCTTTTATTACTATCAAACCCTTTAGGTAGGGCAACACCATACAATGGATCCTATTATGGAAGGGATCCTCTCCTGTTCACTTGCCTCTTCGAGGGGGCATCCTCCTATTGAGTTACTTCTCCAAATACAATAACTATCTTCATATCTCATTACATTTCCTGAATCCCTTTATATAGTGCTACCATCACCTAAGAACATTCTAGAGGAGGAATCTTCTAGAAGTAGAACCTTCTAAGAAGTCCTCTTACATTTATGATATCTAATTACCCATTTAATATATCTAACTACCATAGTGAGCCTTATTTAATAATATAGTGGACCTAGTCCACCTTACATTGAATGACCTCCACTATTATCACTATGGGCCATTTGGGCCCCCCCACTACCTCTCTAGCTACCTTACAAGAAGGGAAATTCATATGGAAAGAATAGAGAGCTTTTAAATGTAGATTTTGGATAGCAAGAAAGAAGTTGATTGCTGGGAAGAACACCAACCATTTTGTTCTTGAAGTAATCCATTATTAGGATATAGTTTATGTTGTAAATGTGGCCTTTATCCATGTAAAAGAGAATGTAATCCTATAGTGTGCTTTCCTATTGAGGAAATGACTCAAGAATCTTGTGAAGGATGTTGTAAACACTCCTAAAGAAGATGAGAGGTTGTAGAGTCCCCATCTAAGATATTCTTGGTGAACCGAGTGCACTATAAGCCTTGATAAACGAATGGTACATCCTAAGGGACTATGAGAATTGAAGGGGGTACATCCGTTAGGTTGTGTAGGTTTTGGAGAAGAGAGATGGTGGATTGGAAGTGATGATGGATTTTAGAACCAATGTTTTTGTATGTTGAGTGTGGAGAATGGAAAACCAACAGGGTCGGATTTCCTTGTGGACTCATAATCTCAACTCAAGGGTGGTCAATTATTGATAGGAAATGAACAATAATGCTTATGGTTGGTAGGTTCATCATTCATATGTATCTAGTTGGTCACTTTATTAGAAGATAAGTGTTATCTTGTTTTTATTATGAATATTCCATTGTGTAGATAAATATCTAAATGTTGTGTTTTTGTTGGTTTAATTGAGAAGTTGCATTTATGTTTTAATATATATGTTATTAGATGCATGTTAAATTATGGGACTCCTACCTCTTGGGTTATTTTATATGCATGGAGATGTTGTTGAATTTAGTTTTAGTACGCTAAGTCATTTTTTATACTAACGAGACTCATCATAGAGGTTGGGTACGTTATAGATGACATGTTCACAACAACAGTATAATTGTACTTAATCGAAACTCCTTTTGTTTCCCTTTGGTTTTACAACAACATATTCTTGGAAAACCAGAATCTGTTGGAAGATCCACGGCTCTATAGCCATATGATTCTTTGAAATAAATTTCTAGTGATAAATGGTATGTTCACCATATCAACTTCTCAACCTTTATTTATTTCGATTAGGAGTTTCAACAACATCAATTCTAGCGATAGATTATATATGTGGATCTGTAGAAAATGAGTTCAATAGAAAATGGAATTCCTCTTCATCATATTTCTTGGGAATAGATCTTTGGCTAGTGGGTTCCATAACAAATGTGACTCTTTCACAATGCATGGTTCATTTTCCTTTAGTAGCATGTATCTAATATGTAACATCTTAATCTAAAAGTTAGGCATAAAAGATAGCTTTTATAGCAAATGTAATATATAATTCAGTAATTTTCCAATAAAGATGAGACAAGATTTACCTGAATGATTTGTGATCCAAAAGGTTAAAATCATCGTTAAAACATATGTAAAATGAGTGGTGGATCTTTAAAATAATAAGAAAAAGGGTGATGTAAGTATGCCAAAACCGGGTCCCATCAATGGCTTTATAAGATCCATTGCATAGTAAAATGGGTCTGAATCTAGAGAAAGAGGATAGATTTGCCTCTTTTGGAATGAAACCTAAAAAATAATAATTTTTACTACCTCCCAGCCAAAAATATGTCTAAACATGTCTTAGCATACAGACGAAATCATGTTTAATCAAGGCCTAACAAAATTTGTAAAAGTGGATGGTGAATCCAT
>ML791124.1:94273-129135 GCA_009831015.1 Picea engelmannii
TTTTTAGCTAATCAGATCCACTTTCTTAGGATCTAGATTGCTAGGAGTCAGTGATCTGCATGCTATATATGTAACCTCCATTTGTCTATTAAGTAATACAAACTATTCTTTGTGTGTGAATCTTGTGCAATGGCTTCCCTCTCTATTTCTAAGTTGGTATTAGAGCTGGTTCTGGCTTAAATCCCTCACGGGAGAACCGGGAATATGTGAGAGCAGATTCCGCTATAGTAGTAGGATTAGAATGTGAGTAGAGAGTTCCCAGTGTGAGTGCAGTTCCGTGTGTATTATGTGGAGTGTGATTTGTTGTCTGATTTCGTTTGCTAGTTGTTGGTGTTGAAGGTGCCGCCTATGGTGAAGACCACGCTGATTGCATGGTGGAGTATTACTAATTTGTTGGCAGAGGATGAGTCGTGCACTATTGTGAGTTTATTCGAAGATTTAACTGTCCATTTCCACCAATCTGAATGCATGAATGTCGATTATTATGTGTGGTTTGTGGTGAGTTTAAAGTTTTTATATAAGTGTTTATGTAAAAATAAGAACTTGTATCTTGATGCAAGTTGGTAACACCAGTTTCAAGTACAATGTTTTTATTGGAAGTCACCTTGTGTAAAGGAATGTTGAAGACATTCAGTATCCAAACTATTCTTCTATATACTGAAGGATAGTCGAAAGCAAAAAATCTGACAGATGAAGGCAAGTTAATAGAATGCATCAATAATTGACACCTTTTATCACGGAAGCCCCGATGAGCTGAGGAAAACCAGATCAGACACACAGATGAAAGTTCTAGTGTGTAACCTTTTGTTATGTTTTGAAATTTGTGATTGTGATATTTATAAAGTAGGCATTAAGGGAGGGTGTTAGAATAAAGCTTACTTTAGTAAGAGATAATGCTTACAATTGTTGTAACTATGAATTAGCCTTACCGCTATTGTAACTGTGAGTTTCTAGGTTAACTATGACTGTTGTAACTGTAAGTTCAACTATGACTATTGTAACTGTGAGTTTCTAGGTTTACTATTTTTAGCTAATCAGATCCACTTTCTTAGGATCTAGATTGTTAGGAGTCAGTGATCTGCATGCTATATATGTAACCTCCATTTGTCTATTAAATAATACAAACTATTCTTTATGTGTGAATCTTGTGCAATGACTTCCCTCTCGATTTCTAAGTAAAACAGTATGTTTTGTATTAAGTAAAGACATTATATTGTTTCATTTTGATTTCTTAAAAGCCTGAAATGTGTCATTTTCCATAAACTATAACGTTTTTGGTCGTTTGACGGATTCTTTTATACTTTTCGATTCCTACACTTTTGTTGCTCTTATAATTATGAGAATCACTATCAACTTTTTTGACCATTCATCGCTGTTCCCTTCGAAGTCAAACATGAAAGATTATAAGATTTTAAAGACATATTCAAACTACTGTCGCGGCAAGGAGGTCGCCCATTTTCACTTTCATAGCTGTACAAGATATTTCTCCACATAAAAGAGATATATAACTAAAATCTTTGAAGGTTCAGTGTGGATTGTGACGAGCGTTACAAGTACCATTGAATAGGTCCAATTTAACATAATTAATAGCAAAATTTACTTCAGATGAATTAAAAGCAAGGGATTGAGAAACGCAGGTCGATGATGATCACTAAATTGAGAAAATAAGTAGTGAATTTAAAAGCGGACAGGAAAAGACGAACATAATGGAAATTTTTTAAATTTAAATTAAGTTATTTTTCAGTTTTTTAATATCCAGATTATATAAGAAAATACTTAAATGCTTTTAAATTGAGAAAATAATTTAATATAAAAATTAAAATAAGATTAATAAATAATAAATTAAAAAAATGTCATTTATAAAAATCAACGTTAATTTATTTTAATTTGGAAATAGGAAAGTGATATAAAAATATATCTTTAGAAATAAGAATTTTAATTTTAATATGTAAACACTCTTCAACTATGAATATTGTATAACTCTCATTAATTTAAATCTGTTTGTATTAAATTTTGTAATGTAGTTGTATAACAAGATCTTTCTCAGAATGAGGGGTTTTCCTATTTTTTTAATTTTTTTAACTATGAATATAATCTAACTTTCATTAGAGAGTAGGTAGTTAATAATGTATTTGACTATAAAATAAGGAAATATAGAAAGAATTAGGGTATGAGTGTTCTTTAAAATTTAGTTAGAGAGTAGGTTAGAGAGTAGGTAGTTAATAATGTATTTGTCTATAAAATAAGGAAATTTAGAAAGAATTAGGGTATGAGTGTTTTTTTTAAATTTAGCTTAGTACTAAAAAATAATTTTTTTAGAGGTTGTTAGTTAAATTTTTAATGATTTTTGTGTGGAGTTTTAAATTGTTTATATGATATAACCTTAATTAGATATCATAGGATATCTAGACATACTAGTGTGGACATAAAAAAAAAAAAAAAATTAGACAAAAAAATGTTCAACCAATAGTGTGTTTTGTGGAGGAAAACAATTCATATTTCCATCCAAATGATTAACATAGAGGATTAAGAAAAAAAAAACTTAGACAAGTGATTAAGACCACTCGTATATATGTAAAATCTATTGGTATATGCTTTAGCCTCTTATTCAATAAAGTGGATGTCCCAAATTGTCTTCACCAAAGCTTAATAAATTTGTGGTCTAAGAAGTAAAAAATTTCCAACATGGCTTGTTGTTGCATATCACTTTCTTCCACCACCTAAGCTATGAAGGATTTGTTGTGTGAGTATAACTAAACAACTCAAAATATTTGGTATCTATGCGACATGAAAATCCTAAATCTAGAATCCAATTCATGAACTTCACATTGATGTCATTAGTTGAGGCATCACTCTGTTTATTTATGACTAAATTTTCTATTCACTCTACCTCCTCCTTGATTGTAGTTTGGAACCTTATGTTGCACCTCTTTGTTTCTTCCATATCCTTTATTTGTGATCTCATCACTCCTCTTATGGATTCCTCTACTTGAATTACGGGGAGCTCGCAATATGTGTCTTCTACCTGCATTGGAATTGCTAGCCCCTAATAATAAATTCCTCTCTATATGTTTCCCCTTCGTATTTACTATCTAACTCTATCCTTCTAATAACCACTGAAGATAGTTGGGAGATGTGTGGAGGTCGGATAGAGTTAATCATTACCCTCTCCTTAGTTCGATCCTAACTTATCATAGAGTTTAGAAAGAGAGATGAGTCGATCTTCAAAGGAATTCCTACATTTAGATTGTATGATAGTTGTTCCTTTCCCACATATAGAACCTTGAGCCATCCCTCTCACTAAAATTAAAACTCACCTCATCTATAACATACGCGTGGAGATGGGGTATTCCAATTACCTCATAGAGAAACTTTGTGGGTTTCCAAGGAGGCTTGGGAAGTTTTTTATTCCATATTGAGTCAATGAGGCTCCAGAGGCTAATAAGAATAATATAACCAACACTAAAGAGATAGATCAAATACCTGACAAAAATATACCTTCCCTAAGAGTTCTCATCATAGAGGAATTGAATCTTCATAACAAGATCATGATGAATGGTGTTATCACTCCCTTTCCCTCTTGAATCCATCAATTCTATAGGAGGGGGATTTGTTCTCTTGCAAAGAGGAGATCTACTTAATATACAAACAAACAAACTAGGGTAACCTTCATTGTCCTTACCCTCTCAATTGATTTAAGAGACATTATGATCAGTCGTGCACTCACATGCTTAGAAATTATGAGATATAGTTGCCACTTGTTCCACAATCATTCTTGAAAGTGTCCCTCACATGTTAGTTGCACCTTCATAAGACCCTATACATGGGTTCTATATATGATCTATGGTTGCAAACAAAATATTCATTTAGTATTATTGCTTCCATGTTATCCAAGCTTCTTAAGTTGCCAATAAAAATCCCTTATTAGCTAGTGTATCCATGAGACAATGTTATTTACATTTTACATAGAGTGGGGTGATAGATAGGATGAGTGAAATGTCTCTAGAAATTCCTTACGAGACTAAGAAGAGTCACCAATTGTGCGTAAGTTTGTCCACTTGGGTGTCATTCAATAACCATTTGAAGGTGTTCCCTAGAATGAAGGAGTCCCCTTCCATCATCAACCTGTCAACCTATCATATCCATGGGTTGTGGCAATGATAAGGCCCCTTTCCAAATATTCTAACTCAACAAAATTATTTCTTGTTATCACCATGAATCCCATGAAAAGCCTAAGGATATGATCAAATGACTCCTTGAATACTCCTACTAACCCCAATAGGTCAAGGATGACTTTCAAAGATCCATCAAAGTTGAGTTTTATAAATTTCAATGGTGGGAAAGACCAATCTTCTCGATATTTGGATTGAGGATAAGAGGATGGACTTTCCTCTGCCAAATTCATAGGATCAATGCCTTGGAGAGAGAGAGAGAGAGAGAGAGAGAGAGAGAGAGAGAGAGAGAGAATTATTTGCTCCATGTTTGAGCATCTCTTCCTTTCAATTGAATGATGGAAGGATTGTATAGTCTCCTTTATATTTTAAGAAATTTCTACCCATAATATCTCCAACCCCTTGTTCATCCTTAAATATGTAATGGTTATATTTGTTCCAAATTACCCATAGAAGAAACCCTAGAAAAATCTATAAATTTGTGTTTATTATCATGTTTACAAAGGGATAGGAACACCACTCTCCTACAATTTCCAAAATGTCATTCTTTCTTCTATTTATTTATATCAAAGTAGTAACATAGGTATCCCACATAAATTACACCTGTTTATGTTAGTTAAATACATTTTCAGATGACTCTTCATCTTGATTGCACATGAAGAATATGGATGGTCCTTTAAATCCCCACCTTTGGAACTCATCCCATGTCAAAACGTTTTTTCTTCCGAGAAGATAGAGGAAGGTGAAGACTTTCGGCCATGTCCCAAGGGTCCAAACATGATGAAAACATTTTCTCTTACAAGATATTTCTTCTTCTAGGAGATCTATTTCGTCTTGCAATATTGTTAGAGGCCAACCTTCTCTTGATTCCTTAGCTCTCTATTATGCATGGCATGTACCCTACCTTTAGTTGTAAGACTAATTGACATAATACCAATTATAGGAGTGGAAGAAATTTCTAATTTATATAAGGATTTATTTATTGTTTAATTATTCCTCATACTACAATGGTTTATGCCAAAATAGGTTGAGTTTCCTATTAAAATTTCCCAGAAGCAGCGGTTTTGGATAAGAGGTTGTTCTTCCAAGAAATAATACATATTAGAGATATTGGTTTGTGTCCCTACATTTTTATTAGATATTTTTCTTAGACATCTGTTACATATTATTTCCTCCATATTTTACCTCATAACCCACTCTTTCTATTGACTCATTACAACCAAGTTTTCTATGCCAAAACCTTATTGAGATTCTCAAGGTCTATAACTCCAAGCAAACCTAAACCTTTTTCTTAATATACTTTATGTAATTTTTAAACCCGTGAAGTAAATCAATGCATATAGATTCTTAAGCAAAACAAAGTTTAATCAATGGCTCATACACATAGTACACATAGATTTATACCAGAAACCCTCAGTCGGGGAAAACCTCTCTTATATTCATTATATCAAATTTCACCATTCACCATACAATATATACAATGTTTTTAGGTATTCCGTAGATACCAAAACCCTAATCCCTTAATACAGGATTAATTTAGAAAACCGCTAAAAATAGAAAAAAACATCCAAAAAACAAAATTTGGGGTGCTGCACACTACGCGTAACCAAGGGGGGCCATACCTAGCCCCCCCAGGAAGCGCTCGGTGCACACTACACAAAGAGAAATACTAGAGGGATCGTCAGATGCAGCTGTCAAATCTGACGCACCCACACATACACATGCAAAGAATATAATACATACCCAACATTCTCTCACTTGTTGTTTTCTTTGCATCCAGGGGTCCACAAGATTATATAGTCAACAATCCAGGGAAACAATTCCCATTGCTACTCTACACTAGGAGAACTTTTCTGTTCTCACAAACTTTGTCAATGAATCTGCAACATTCTTCAAAGTATCAACCTTTTCCAGAAACACCTTCTTTTCCTCAACCATGTCTCTCACAAAGTGATACTGAGCATCAATATGCTTTGTCTTCGAATGATAAGATGGGTTATTTACCAGGAATATTTCACTCTGACTGTCACAATCTAATCTCATTGCTTGTTGTACCAACCCAATACCCGAGCACAATCTTTGTAACCATACTGCTTCCTTTCTTTCATGAGTGGTTTCCATGTATTCAACTTTTGCAGTTCAGAGTGCCACTGCAACCTGTTTTTTTCTCATCCAACTGATTTCTCCTCCAAATAGGTTAAACAAATACCCACATGTAGATCTTCTGTGATCCAGATCTCCATCCTAGTCTGCATCAACAAAGCCATGTATGTCCACCACTCTATCCAATCCTTGTCTTCCTTAGTACCACAATCCATAATTGGTAGTGCCACGCAAATACCTGAAGACCCTCTTTACTGTTGTCCAATGCTCCTTCCCTCATTTTGACATATACCTACTCAAAAATACCACTGCATGTGCAATGTCCGGTCTAGAACAAACAATTTCATACATCAAACTGCTAACTACACTGGCATATGGAACATGGGACATGTCCTTTTCTTCTTCCTGTGTCTTGGGACATTGATCTGTAGATAAATTTACACCTATATGGATAGGAACCTTGACCAATTTATTTCCATGCATATTAAACCTCTGCAATATCATCTCAACATATTTTCTCTAATTCAACCAGATAGTCTTGTTTGCACGATCTCTTTTAATTTCCATTCCCAGAATGAAGTTAGCAGCACCGAGATCCTTCAAGTCAAATTTGGAGATTTCACCTCCTTGATAACATCCATGTTATTTCCTACCAAAAACATGTCATCAACATACAACACTACATAAATGAAGTGATTACCAACCTGCTTGGAATTTACACAATGATCAACCCTGCTTCTCACAAATCCCAATCCAAGGATGTATGTGTCAAACTTTTGGTACCACATCCTAGGTGATTTCTTCAAACCATATAGTGACTTATTTAGCTTACAGACCAACTCTTTCTTTCCCTTCACTACAAAGCCTTCTGGTTGCTTCATGTAGATTTCTTCTTCCATATCCCCATGTAGGAATGTTGTCTTCACATCCATCTATTCCACTTCAAGATCAAAAGCAACAACAATAGATAAAATAAATCTAATAGAAGTTAACTTAGAAATAGGATAAAAAATATCACCAAAGAAAATTCCATCTACCTGGGAATAACCTTTTTCTACTAACCGAGCCTTGTATTTCTCCACTTTTCCTTCTACATTAAACTTCTTCTTAAACAACCATTTTCCACCAATAGATTTTCTTCCAGCTGGAACTCAACCATATCCCATGCCTCATTCTTATCCAAGGCATCCATTTCTTCAACCATAGCCTTCTTCCAGAGTTTACTATCCTATGAGTTCACTACTTCCCAAACAGTTCTGGGATCATCATCAGTAATAGATAAAGCAAAATTGGAACATAAATCAAGTGTACTATACCTTTCTGGTTTCCTTCTTTCTCTCACTGATCTCCTCAATACTGAGGTATGAGGTTCTTCTTCTTCTTCTTCTTCTTCTTCTGCTTCATCTTCTTCAGATGATTCAAATTTTTCATTCAAATCTAGCTCTATTTTCTCAGGTTCCTCTTTCCTTGGTAGGAATTATTGTTTGGACACATCTTTTACCTCTCTAAAAACAACATCCCGACTGTAAACAATCTTCTTAGTTTCTAGGTTCGAAAGCTTATAACCTTACAAACCATCTTTATAACCAATAAAGATACACTTTTAAGTTTTTTTTTATCCAGCTTACTCCTATTCTCTTTTGGAACATGTACATAAGAATCACAACCAAACACTCTAAGATGTTGAAGAGAGGGATTCTTTTCAGTCCATACCTCATGTCGAGTTTTGTCATCCAATGCTGATGAAGGTGATTGATTGACTAGGTAACATGTTGTACCCACTACTTTTGCCTAGAATTCTTATCCTAACTCGGCACCACTGAGCATGCTCCTTTCTTTTCCCATCAATGTCCCGTTCATCCTTTATGCAACTCCATTCTTATGAGGAGTGTATGGAGTAGTCTTCTTCCTTGCTATACCACACTTTTTACAGAATTCTTTGAATTCATTTCCGCAGAATTATCCACCATTATCTGTTCTCGATACCTTTATTTTCTTCTTTGTTTCTAGGTTCCAAAGATTATAACCTTTCAAACCATATTTATAACCAATAAAGATACACTTTTCAGTTTTTTTTTATCCAACTTACTCCTATTCTCTTTTGGAACATGTACATAAGCATCACAACCAAACACTCTAATATGTTGAAGAGAGGGATTATTTTCAGTCCATACCTCATTTCGAGTTTTGTCATCCAATGCTGATGAAGGTGATCGATTGACTAGGTAACATGTTGTACCCACTGCTTCTGCCCAAAATTCATATCCTAACTCGGCACCGCTAAGCATGCTCCTTTCTTTTTCCATGTATGTCCTGTTCATCCTTTCTACAACTCCATTCTTATGAGGATTGTATGGAGTAGTCTTCTTCCTTGCTATACCATACTTCTTACAAAATTCTTTGAATTCATTTCCGCAGAATTATCCACCATTATCTGTTCTCAATACCTTTATTTTCTTCTCTGTCTAATTTTCTACCAGAGCCTTAAACTCTTTAAATTTACCAAATACGTTAGATTTATTTCTAAGAAAATAAATCCATCTGTACCTTGAGAAATCATATATGAATGAAACATAATACACAGACTTACCTAGTGATGGAACATGGATAGGTCAAAACACATCACTATGTATCAATTCTAAGATCCCCTTTTCTCTTGTAGCACCAGATGGGAATCTTACTCGATTTTTTTTACCATATACACAATGTTCACAAAAATCAAAATCCAGAGTGCAATTAGACATACCTTCAACCATGCCTTTACCGTGTAGTGTTCGAAGGCCCTTTTCTCGATTATGCCCTAGTCTTTGATGCCACAACATGGTCTTCTTTCCAGGGACGGTATTGGTCTTGTCTTCTTTATTTGTATGCTCAAGGAAAACAAAACTGTTACACCCATTAGTATAAGTGCTTCCCAACAACTTTTATAGAGTTCCACACTGAACTCCCCTCATCAACAACATTGCTCCTCGTACCATCTTGCAAGTTCCCTTTCCAAATATAGTATCCACTCCTACATCATCCAACTTTATTACAGATATTAGTCTCCTGGCTAGTTTTGGAATGTGAAGAACCCTAGGGAGAGTTCTAATCCTTCCATGTTTTAGCATCAACTTAACCCTTCCACGTCCCAAGATTTTGGCTATCGAGACATCTCCTAGGAATACATCACCACCATCGTATTTTTCATAATCAGAGAATCACTCCCTATGAGGAGTCATATGGTATGATGCACCTGAGTCGATCAACCATACATCACGGTCTGCATGTGTACCTGTAGATGCTAGGTAAACATCACCTCCTTCTTTAGTAAAGGTTTTTGCCTTTGGGGTAAAGGTACTATCAGATCCCTTTGGTTTATCAAGCTTCTTAGACTTGCAATCTTTCTTATAATGCCCTGTTTTACCACACTTTCAGCATTTCCTCAAAGATTTTCCTGGAGACTTACATCTACCTATAGATTTAGGTCTCCCCCCCCAAGGACTTACTGGGATTCCTGTCTTGGGTATGCCCTCTTACAAATAAATCATCTGTGCTATGACCATCCATGTTTTTCCACCTCATCTATTCAAATAACAAGGATGCAACTACATCCTCATACTTCAATGTAGATTGAGTGGTGCTACCAATTGCTACAACTAGATTATCCCAAGAGTTTGGCAAAGAACATAGCAAAGTAATTTACACTTATCTTCTTCTGCAATCGTAATATTAGCAGAGACAAGTTGACTTACCAGAGTATGAAAGGAATTTAGATGTTTTGTCATAGAAACTCCATCTTCCATCCTAAGATGATACAACTTCTTTCGAAGAAACAACTTGTTTACCAGGGACTTTGATTGATACAAATTACCTAACTTATCCCATAGTTCATTGGCTATACATTCTTCTGACACATTCAACAACACCAAATCTGCCAGGCAGAGTCGAATAGTACTCCTTGCTCTTCTGTCGAACTTCTCCCAATCTTCCTTTGACACACCAGTAGGTGGTGTACTAGTAGTTTTTTACTAGTGGGTTGTTTACCAGTCGACTATGTGCCAATAGGCTGCATACCAGTAGGTTGTGTACCATGATCCACAGTGATACATTGTTCTTTATCTACATGAAGGTCCTCCATATTAATATTCCATAGCTCAAAGTTTTTACCATTGAACTTCTCTATATCGATTCTAGAAGAACTCGTCATTCCTCTTCCTACACTCGAATCTCCACTGCAAAAGCTCTCACTAAACCTAGCTTTATCACAGAACCAATATAAACTTGATCTATCAAGACCGAGCCAAACCCTTAGCAACAAAGGCGTCCCTCTGAAGCCAAAAACAATCTCTAATACCACATGTAAGTTTTAAACCTAGGAAGTAAAGCAATGCATACATATTCTTAAGAAAAACATAATTTAATTAATGGCTCATACACATAGTACACAAAGATTTATACCAGAAACCCTCAACTGGGGAAAACCTCTCTTATATTCATTATATCGAATTTCACCATTCACCATACAATGTATACTATGTTTTTAGGTATTATGTAGATACCAAAACCCTATTCCTTAATCCAAGATTAATTTGTCAGACACAATTGTCGAATCTGATGCACTCACACACACACACATGGAAAGAATATAACACATATCCAACACTTTATCCCATGCCAATGGGAATATTTTCATTCCTTTTTGGCACCCCTCCATATAAAAATATATTTAGAGACACTTTATGGACTTAAGGATCTTGGCTAATGTAGCCAACAGTAGGAACATATATATTGGCATAGATTCACAACACTAATTTAAATAATATTAATACACCTATAAGGTTATGAGACCTAAAGGTATATGAGCTAATATTTTGTTCCAACTTTGATAGGATGCATTCCGTGGAGATGTTACTCATTTTATTTTATATGAGTGACACTTCTAGATACTTTAAGGGAAGAACTTGTTTTTCGAAGCTTATAATTTTTTAAATATTGGGTTGGGTGATAATGAGTGTGTTGAAGAAGAATATAAGAGAATTGTCTTGATTAATGATAGTCCCTAATGCTAACAATAAATAGTCTAGGATCAATTTGATATACATTGATTCCTTGGTAGATGGATGGACCATAAGTGTTATATCGTCCACAAATTATGTGTGGGAAAGGGGATCAAAGACATTCAGGAGGTTAGGGCCTTTTAGATTACTTGAAGAAACACCATAGTGAATACATGTCATGAAACCATCCAACATAAGAATGAACATAAAATGGGAATGAGGGTCTCCTTGTCTCATGCTTGAAGATTTGTTGAAATCAAAGGAAGGATAGACATTATCTAATACAATAAAAGAATATTGAGTAGTTTTTAACCTAGATAACCCAAATTGGAATACGACTAAAATATGTCAATGTGTGGACTATGAAGTACCAAATTAAATGAATGAATATTTAGTTGATTTTAGTGAGTGAGTGATTTCATGCACAACTATTATTACGTATAGAAGTTAGTGCCCCTCTATGTAACATATTTGCTCATGAAAGGTTATATGAAACATAATCAACATTAGTCTATTGGATATAACCTTAGATATGTTATGATCTATTTAATTATCCTACTATTTTACAAAACGATTAACTAAATGGATTGTGCATTGATTTGCTAACCTGCAGTGATATTTCTTGTGAGATGCCTTGCACTATATCTGTATGCTCGAAGTTCCTTATTGAATCTTAGTTTTATAATATTCTTCTATTAAGTGAAAGGGAACAAAATCAAGGTACTTATACTCTACACAATTCAAAACACACTCTTAATAAAGAAAACTTCCTAAATCTAAATTTGTCAAGAATAACTTCATCATAATTGAAATTTGTAACGAACCTCGTCGTCATGACAACAAGCCTCACATAACAAGTGCAATTTTTTTTTTTTTTGGTGTGTGGGTGTGTAGGAAGGTAATAATGACAATATACTCAATATCGCAACATTTTGATGAACACAACGCATGCAACTCATGCCACAACAGACATAACGACCTAACATAAAAACACATCAAGCACTTGGAAGCAATGTACAAGATTCAACCGATGAAGAATAAGAATGACTACCCGCTCATCCTATCCTACAATGGTTAGTACCTTCAGGACACATAAGAAATGCTCAAGCCTAGGTTCCCATCAATTTTGACCATTTAAGGTCTCAAGGATGGTGACTGTTCTGAGGAACAAGGAGGTGTCTACATCCCGCCCGACACAAGTAGACATAGCCTACTAAGCTAGGGACAATCATCCTAACAACCCAACGCACCCAAATTAGTTACACTAGTAACTAGAACCCTTACAGTGAGCAACCAATCACATTAAACGTTTACAACCAAGTACAAACAATGATTATAATAAGCAACCACACCCTCCACGAGAAGTGCAAGCTAAAAATGACTTCGTCAACAACCCAACCATTAATCAAGGCTAAATGGTCAATATCTATGATTTTAAATGGCGTTAATTATAGATCAATTAACCAGTCTAAATTTCATTAGTCAACGAGTTACCAACCGAACTTAACATGAATTAGGACTCAAATTTACTGAGTCTGAGTTACAAATTAGGCGATATCTATAATTCCAACTAACATCAATTACATATCTAATTTAGCAAGTCTAAATCATGATTTAGACATTAACTACAAATATAATCTAACATTAGTATGATCTAACTTTAGAAATTGCCAATATATAAACAACATTCACTACATCAAATAACAATGTCTAAGATTAAAATGCTATTAATGACTTTAACCTCCAACACATCGTCTGACCATTTTTAAAAGTAGTTAGGTCTAACCATCTTCCTATTCACATTAATTTGTTGAGTAAATGTAAGGTTAACCAAAGCCCAAATTGAATTTTCATTGAAAATGCCTCGGCTGTCTAATCAAGCAAGAATCACTAACAAAATGAGAGGACCCAGTCTAACATGAATCAATTTAATATTAAAGTAAAGCTAAAACTATGTTATCTTAATTAGGAATTTCTGACCCTGACATAAATTACAGTCATTTTTAAATTGCTGCCAATTCCAAAATAACGCTATTATTCAACACTATAACAATATTAGTGTACCAAGCACAATCTAACAACAATAACAACTTTAATGTACAACTTGCTGATTCTTACACTTATGTCTGACAAAAAGTTTAACCATGAAGATATATAGAAGGAATCTAAGGCTAAGGGTGTAACCAAGGATATTGTTTTCTAAAACCAAGGTCGTTTATAGATTAAAGGTGTAGTCATCTATTAAGGCGAATTCGTCCAGTCAACAACAAATGAAACCCATCATTTAAGGGAAACGATGTCACAGTTTTAAATGGAATTTTGTGATCAATCAAGGAAGCAACACAAACCTCAGTTAAACAACAAAAATCATGGGTGTGAATAACAATTTCAGTCAAACTTGTTGGGAAAACCGTGGGCATTTATGACAACCCCAACCACAAATTTGAATGGAAATATCATGGTCCATCAACAGTAAAACGCAAACCACTTTTTAAAGGAAAAGGTGGTTGATTCACATCAAGTAATTTGATGAATTGAAAAGCTAAAAACATGGGCAAATTCGACATCACACAGTCCGTTTTTTTTAATTCCAAAACCGTGGTCATTCCCAGCAAGTAAATTATGAATTGAAAAGGCTAAATTCCTGGGCGAAAACAAAAATCTCAGTCAAACATTTTAAAGTAAAAAAAAAATCGTGGGTAAATGTGGTCAGCTTAGGCAATTTTTTAAAGAAAAAATCGTTGGTAAGGGCAGCAAACTTAGTCACGTTTTACAGAAAAATCATGTTCATATAGAAGACAAAATCAGACACATTTTAAGGGAAAATCGTGTGCAGGGACACACCAGAAAAACATTCAATGCTATCAGTGTTTAAAAGATGCAAAACGTTATGCCCATAACACCCCAGAAGGAACTTCATGTTGTTGTCATCATTTAAAGGGAAAAATGTTGGCAGAGCTTGCCAGAATGGATGCTACATAAATTATGTCATGGATGATTAAGAAAATCGCTACACAACCACACCATAAAGGAACTACATAAACTCTACCATGGATAAATAAGCATCTCGCTGTAGTGACCAAGGGGCAAAATGCAGACAAGAAAAATTCCTCTTTTCCATTGCCAGAATGCCAATTATAAAAATTTGCAGACATGAAATCATTTCTCTTTTCCATTGCCAGAATACAAAATAAAAAAAATGCAGACATGAAACTATTGAGGTTTTTTTTTTTCATTGCCATAATACCCCAAAAAAAATTGTAGAGAGGGAATCAACTCGTGTTTCCATTTATATAACCCCAATAAAACACAGAAAACAATAAGAGAATGAAGGATCCAATGGGAAAGGTCATGGAATGATTGTAGGGGTTCTATCAGTCAAGGCATAGAGAAAACCAACCAGGACACAAGATAATCCACACACAGAGGTCGTTGCCATATGGTGGAATCAACAATCAGCCAGGGAAAAACATCAAGGGTAGTTTTCTAATAGGTTCATCCTTCACTCATCGTCCTCGCATAGAAAAGCAGGGCATTGATATCCATAGGTCTTTTAATGCTAAATCGACGACCGTAGATCAGGCTCCTGGCCGACTGCTCAGGCGAGGACTGGTTAGATAGGGACAAAGGCTAAACAACCACGAAGGTCACAATCAACACAACAAGGTGGTCAATACGTGTGGGGAAATGAAGCCATGGGAGTCAATCTATCATCGAGCTAGGCTAAGAAAATTCAGAAAACCATCTAGATAGTTAGTTCACTTACCCAAGTAAAAATGTAGATTCGAGCATAAGTTCTAACACAATTTACTATACAAAATGAAGAAAGCATACCATTGCTTGTTCGAAGTGGACGTCCCGCGTGCTCCGTGCAACTCCTGCGTGTTGACTGATGAGACTTCACCGGTACCTCCCAACCAATGCTAGGGGTACTCTTCTTCTCCCTTATCCCTCCAAGCAACAAAGGGGCCACACACTCACTATCCATAGATTTCAACTAGCTCCTAGCTCGCCTCGCAAGGCCGAGCTACCTCTCCTCACTGAGCTGGGTATCCCAACTCCTACAAGTTAAATCATTCTAGTAGATATTTTTGCATCATAACATTACACAAACAGAAGAAGATCCAACCTCCATCTCCTCGATTCATTATATAGAGTTTCGTGGTTCCTTACTTTCCAAAAAATCGGGTTTAGTTAAGTTTTTAAAATTCAATTCCTAAAAATTCCTCCCCGTACAAGTGTCACCCATCCCCTTCATTCCTCCATAAATTAATTTATTTAATTAATTAATTATCTTTATTTCCCTCACCCACCTAGAGTTACTCTTAGAATCGCTCCGAGGTGTCCCCAAATTCTCTTACATGTTTTAATGATTTTCCCCACTATTAATTTGCTAGTTCAGTTTAAATTAGAAAGATCTTAAATAGTAGATACTTTACTTAGTTTGAATTTCCGCTTTTTCCCTTTTGTTTCCTTTTTTTCTTTATGTGTTTCCCTCTTTTCCTAGTTTCCTAATATTTTATATTTTTCCCTCTTTCCCCTTTTTATTTAGAACTCAAAAAGGCAGCTGTGTAAATTAACCCTTTTCCCTTTTCTCTTTTAATTAATACATTCTAAATTATCATAAAATAATAAAACGATTAATTCCCTTTTTAAATTTTATTCCAACAGATTTTTATGAATCAATAAAAAAATTTACTCCCTTTGTGTTACAAGATTTAACAAAGATCATACTCTTTATTTTTATTTTTATTTTTATTTTTTATAGATAGATAAAATTTTACCACTAGCATAGTTTAGACTTNTGGGCGACATTTGATTAGGGATTTTTTTTTTTTTAATTCTTCACACGTTATTCCTCCTAAGGCCATCTAGTTTAATTCATCTATCATCAACAACACGACATGCCCTTTAGGACGTAGTAGGTGCTCCAAGGGTGCCACCTACCATAATTTGTTTCCCTTGTGCGACGTGCCCTTCAGGATGCACTATGTTCTCCAAGGGTGCCACTCGCTTCTTGATTGACTTGGTAGACATCAAAAACCCCTGGAGTCAATACTCTGCCAGGTGAACTTGTGGGATACTGACGATCTCTAAGGAATAAGGCCCCTGCCTTATTGTGCGCCCCTTAGAATCATCGTGAGCGACTGTCGCAGTCTGCCCTCACGACATCGTGGGTCCTCTCGAAGTAGGTAAATGTTAAACTACAGTTCGAGCCACGACGAGAGTGCTAGTAGGCTATGGTAGGGTTGTTTTCCACACCTCTCCCTTAACATCTCTGGTATTCGTGCATGATCCCTTTACTCCACATGTGAGTCTAGTCGATAAGTTATCGTTAGCCTGCATCATCAACAAATCATGTCATGAGATATCCATATCATATCATATAATCAGATGCACTAATATCATAGTAAGACAATCAAACCCCAATGGTACAATCCCTGACTCAATTCAAAGTCTAAGAGGTTCAATCTATGCCTCTGCATCCTCGAGGTCCATAATCCTGCACACTCAGTAAACCGAGTCAATAGCACCTGTCTATGTCAATGCAGTAAAACAACATGTCATTAACCCATAATGCCTCATAATCAAAATCAAATTTTTTAATAGCATAATAATCCGGATCACTTGTGAGCAAGTGTCCTCAAAGAATAAGTTTGCTCAGTGTGTCGGAGTGGGATGTTACATACACGCCCTCTTGGTCTAAACTTCATCCCGAAGTTTCACGGTATAAATGCCGAAATAAAGTGTATCACAGTGTCATATGTCTATCTATCAAACAAAAATGTAAACTGTTGGCGCATATCATATGTGTCCTCCCAGGTCGTCAAGTGCAGAATATAATTGTCCCACTAGACCTTGACTTGATCTACTGTTCGACGTCATAGTTGTTGAATGTGATGATCCAAGATGCGGATCGGCTCATCCGTGAGTGTCCCATTTTTTGACACCTGCAAGAAACTCATGTCAATAACATGTGTAGGATCACTAATATAATGTCTCAAAATATATACATGAAAAACATCGTGCATGCGCCTCAAAGAATCAGGCAAGGCTAGTCAATACGCCATGGGCCCCTTTCTCTCCACAATCTCAAAAGGTTCCACGAACCTAGGAGAGAGTTTATCTCCCTTCCCAAACTTGATCAAACTCTTATTCGGTTTAACTCGCAAGAAGACTTGATCACGGACTTCGTAACTACGGACGACACCGTGCGCATCAGCATAACTCTTCTATCAATCTTGTGCTTCTTTAATCTTTTGTCTTATTGTTTGCATTTGATCTTCCATTTCTTGGATCGCTTCTGGTCCCACCTGGACCCTATCCTCAATATGATCCCAACTCAAAGGTGTCTGACACGATTTCCCATAAAAAAACTCGAAAGGAACCATCTTAATGGTGCTCTGGTAACTGTTGTTGTAAGTGATCTCCACCAGTGGCAAGAATTCTTCCCAATGCCTTTGTTGGTCCATCACGTACATGAGCAACATGCCCTCCAAGGTCTGGTTCATTCATTCGGTCTGCTCGTCAATCTCTGGGTGATACGCAATACTAAAGTTAAGTTGGGTTCCTAAGGCCTCTTAGAAACTCATCCAAAATCGTCCAGTAAACATCAATCCTTGATCGGATATAATCCTCTTAGGCACGCCATGCAGCCTCACAATCTCACTGATGAAAAGTCTAGCTATGTCAGGTACCTGATACATCATATGCACAGGAATAAAGTGAGCACTCTTTGTTAGAGTGTCTACTAATACAAAAATAGAGTCATGTGTCCTTGTCATCAGTGGCAATCCAACAATAAAATCCATCGAAATAACCTCCCATTTTGATTCCGGAATAGCGTGTGGTTGTAGTAATCCTACGGGATGTCTATGTTCAGCCTTTACCTGCTGAAATTCTAGACATCTGGCCACATAGTTCACTATGTTTGCCTTCATTCCCTTCCAGAAGAATAAGGGTTTAAGGTCTGCCCTCATCTTCGTTACTCCCGGGTGAGCCATGTAAACTGCTCTGTGAGCCTTGCTTAGGATCAACATCCTCAACTCATCATTCAGTGGTACATAGATCTTATTTTTAAACCTCAATAAACCATCGCTATCAAATGAAAATCCTTCAAATCGTGGTACCCCTTGATGAACCGTTGATATTATCCTGCTAGACCCATCAATCTACGCACTTCTAGGACATTCGTCGACGCAGGCCATTCCATAATGGCCTCGACCTTCACTGGATCCATAACAATACCTTCACCGGAGATGATGTGCCCTAAGTAGTGAATCTTCGATTGATAAAATGAGCATTTGGATAACTTCCCATACAATTTGTGCTCTCCCAGACACTGTAGTACCAAGTGCAAGTGCTCATCATGCTCCTCCGTTGTCCGAGAGTAAATCAAAATATCGTCAATGAATACTTCGAAGAACTTTTCCAAGTGCTCGTGGAACACCCCATTCATCAAACTCATAAATACCCCTGGGGCATTTGTCAGTCCAAACGGTAAAACAGTAAACTCGTATTGTCCAAACCTCATCTTAAAGGCGGTCTTAGGGACATCATCCTCCTTGATCCATAACTGGTGATACCCTGATCGCAAATCGATCTTGGAGAACATCGTCGCACCCTTCATTTGATTGAACAAATCATCAATCCTCGACAACAGATATTGATTCTTAATCGTGGCCTTGTTCAATTGACGGTAGTCGATGCAGAGCCTCCATGACCCAACCTTATTTCATATGAAAATAACATGTGCACCCCACGGTGACACACTAGGACGTATCAGTCCCATGTCCAACAATTCCTTCAGTTGCATTCTCAACTCCTGTAACTCCGGGGTTGACATTTGATAAGGCATTCTAGCTATCGGTTCAGTTCCCGGTTTAGGTCTATAGTAAACTCCAATTCCCTCTTCGGCGGCATCCCAGGTAACTCCTCTGGAAATACATCCGCAAACTCTTTCACCACCGGAATGTGTTCTAAACTTTTTGTTATTCCCTTCTCGTTTAACGCAAGGATGGCATAAATCTTGCACCCGTTGAGAATGCTCTTCCATAGCTATAAGGAAGAGATAAACCTCAGGGAAACTCCCTGGTTCCGTCCTACAATCACACGTATCTGTCCCTCGTCATTGACCAAGCTCAACCGTTTCATATTACAATTGAGTATTGCCTCATGTGATTCCAACTAGTCCATACCAATCACGACATCATAAGATCCTAGGATCATGACGTACAGGTTGGCCCTTGTGAAAAACTCTCCCAGGTTAAGGACACAACCCGTAACCTCTCATCCAACCTTATGTTTGGCTCCCGAGGCCATATCTACGAAGCTAAACTCATCCTGTTCGATTTCCTTTACCTTAATCCTTTTTAACGATGCACCAGAAATGAAACTCTTGGTAGGACCGAGATCTATCAATATACTAAGGGTCTGGTTAGAGATAGTACCTGTCATCTCGAGCATAGTATATTGATGCTCTACCTGGCGGTTATTCACTGCTGCATCAATCTGACGGGCCTTTCCCATATCTCCCACGGTAGTGGGTCTGGCTGATCCGGATGCTCTAGTCCTCTCCACTGGGCAGTCACGTTGGTAGTGTGTCTCTCCACACGTCAAACACCCCTTCTTCGACCCAGTAGTCCTGGTACCCGAAGTAGAAGTTAATGGCCTGTCGGCCTGGAATCATGGTCTATTCTACAGAACATGCCTAAACTGTTGTTATTGTGGTCGACGTTGCTGTTGATGTTGTGGTCCCTGATAAGGTGTCCGTTGTTGAGGCATCGGTCGTCGAGGTGTAGTGAAGGTGGATCCCCTCTAGAAGCCACGATATCCTGATGTATGTTTGGCTGGTGTCTGATGCTGCTGTGCACCAGATGACACCTGCCCTGCTGGTCTGTCTGGAGTTCTGGGCTGGGCCCAGCTGATTACCTCCTTCTCTGCTATGAGGGCCTTCTGGACAACATCGTGCAAGGTTTGAGGCATCAAAATCCTAACCTTTGCACGTATGTTGCCATTAAGGCTGAACATGAACTTGTTGACCTTAAGTTTCTCAGTTTTAAGATGCAAATCATACTAGAGAAGCTCCATAAAATGGGCCTCGTACTCTAGCATCGTAGGGATGCCCTGTCATAAGGCATTGAACTCATTGAGCTGACGCTCAATGAATTCATGTGAAAGGTACCTCTCTCGGAAATGTTCCTCGAACAGTTCCCATGACATGTCTTCAACGACCACGTTCAACTGCGGTAGGAGCGTCTTCCACCATAGAAGAGCACTCCCCTTCAGTTGAAACACCACCATGCGTACCTTCATGTTGGAGGTATAATCGCGAAGTACAAAGCACATTTCCATGTTCTCCAACCATGCCTTGGCGGCTGCGTCATTTGGGGCACCAAAGAACTCAAGAAATTTGACCTTCTCGAGTTCACGGTGAATGCTATCAATACCGACCTGAGCACGCAGTGGAACCTCAGTGGGTTCCAGCGCCCTAGCCTCATCTCTATCCAAATGGATGATTAGTGCCTCAGACATGCGCTGAAAAGATCTCATCATTCTGACCACATCACTAACTGCTATCTGCTCCTATCCGACAACCTGTTCATCTCCCTGGGGGTTAGACCCCTCAGGCATGGATGCTACTGGAGGCATCGTGCCTCCTCCCCTAGCACCCAGTTGTCTGCCTCTGCGGCGTCCTCTAACCATGATTACCTACACGAATACAAGTTAAGTCAATTAGTAACCTTATAATCAAATCATATCAATGAAATCTATAGCGATCCCAAGTCGTGGGTTGAACCTGCTCTGATACCATATGTAACGAACCTCATTGTCACAACAACAAGTGATGCAGCTGCACCCTCATTGGCAGGTCCGCTTCCTCAGGACCTTCTTTCTTTCACGACCGAAGAACTCTAAGTCTCTTCAGATTCCCTATCGAGAATCTTCCTTACCCACAACACTCTCCAACTGACCTCCCTTAATGATCAGGAAATCGGACTTCGCGATTTCTTGAATCCTATGGTCATGTGTTTTGTGCTTCACGATTTCCCGAAATCCGATGCGCGTCAACGTTGACTTTTTCCCCTGCTGTCGAAATTCTTCCTATCGGGAAATCACTACTCACGGTGTCAACTAATGGAATTTCCAACCTCCGAACCCTGATGCACCGATACTCCGATGCACACGTGTGGGTTGACCTTTCCACCTCCTGTCACCTCTGTCGGGATTTCGACATTCACGGGATCGCGAATCCTGACGACAAAGGTTTTGAGTCTCACCTTTCTCCGATTTCCGATATAGTATGCCACCTGTCCTCCACTAATCCTGATTATGGCCCACATGATTCCCTCGTCGGGATATCGCGGATCATGACTTCAAGTTGGAAGAGTTTCTTGTCTCCAGAAACTCCGATGCCCCGAAATCCGACTCTACGGGATCTCTTGACACGTGTCCCATGCGATGGATGTTTTTGAGCCTTTCGGGATATCTCGGATCGCGATTCCTGATGTTGTGATTCCTACACTCTTGGAATCCTCGATGACTCAATATCTTGATGACTCCTCCAAGACTTCTCCTCTGCTCTCTAGTGTTGATCCCTTTGCAACTCCTACTAAATCTGATGGTCGTCGAGATTTTCACGAACCTCCTTCTACAGATCTTGACTGTCGTTTCCCTTTCTTGAAGATTTCCTTGATGTGAAACCTCCTATGTAGTCCTTCACCAGATTTGAAGGCTCCACTCCTCCTGATCTTGTTCTCAACTTCTCAAGTCCTTCTAATAACTCCTTGCGCACACCCCTTGCAGTAAATCTTCAACAATGTCTAAGTGTTGAAGTCCCTTGACTCTGCGCAGTCCTGCAGCAACAGTCTTTCCAAGCTTTGCTCAGGTTGCAACCCTGAGGCTTTCCCTTGTCCTGTGTACTCCTTGCACAACACTGTGCCTAACTACACCTTCAAGGAAATGAGAGCAAGAGTTATCTCTAATTGAACCCTTCTGTCAACGCACTCCTTGCGGACGATTCGACTGCACTCCTTGCAGGAATTCTCTGGCTCAATTTGAGAAACAATTGAAACTCATTCTCTCACCCTTTTAGACTTCAATTCAACCATGAAATCACATACACATCATATAAAATAAAATTCATGACAGGAAGTAAATATTCATGAGCATAACATCAATACACAGAGAAACAACACAAACCATGAAATCTGAATTAAAGCTTTCTTCTATTAATTCAATATATGTACATGGGTGTTCTTCATACAATTCTCTGCATGCTCTTCTATTCTTTCTCCTATTGATTGTTACAATAATACAATGAGGGTGTCTATATCCATTTTCCCTCTTGGACTCTAAGCTATCAAATCTACAATTAAAATCCTATCTACCAGCATTAACTAAATTAAATGTCATCTATCTACCTAAGGACGAGAGCTTAAAGGTTCAAGGTCCAATACACTATACAAAGTGTGCCTTCATCTTAATGAATCATTTAATGGTTTGCGCAACAGTTCCAAAGCATTTCAAAATGTGTGTTGGCTCATCCAACTATCCTTTGCTTCTGTGCTGGCTCGCTTGATGCTCTGGCGATGCTCCTGCATCAACAAGCCTCACATAAGAAGTGCAATTTTTTGTAATTTTTTTTTTTTTTTGGTGTGTGGGTGTGTAGGAAGGTAATAATGAAAATATACTCAACATCGCAACACGACGATGAACAAAATGCATGCAACTCATACCACAAAAAACATAACGACCTAACATAAAATCACATCAAACACCTGGAAGCAATGTACGACATTCAACAGACAAAGAATAAGAATGACTACTTGCCCATCCTACCCTGCAATGGTTAGGACCTCCATGACACATAAGCAATGCTCAAGGCTAGGTTCCCATCGATTTTGACTATTTAAGGTCTCAAAGCTGGCGACTGTTGTGAGGAACAAGGAACTGTCTACATCCCGCCTGACACAAGCATACCAATCCTACTAAGCTAGGGACAATCATCATAACAACCCAACGCACCCAAACTAATTACACAAGTAACTAGAACCCTTACAGTGAGCAACCAATCACATTAAACGTTTACAACCAAGTACAAACATTAATTATAATAAGCAAGAACAACCTCCACAGGAAGTGCAAGCTAAAAAGGACTTCGTCAACAACCCAACCATTAATCAAGGCTAAATGGTCAATATCTATGATTTAAAATGGCATTAATTACAGATCAATTAACCAGTCTAAATTCCATTAGTCAACGAGTTATCAACCGAACTTAACATGAATTACGACTCAAATTTAGCGAGTTTGAGTTACAAATTAGGCAATATCTATAATTCCAACTAACATCAATTACATATCTAATTTAGTAAGTCTAAATCACGATTTAGACATTAACTACAAATATAATCTAACATTAGTACGATCTAACTTTAGCAATTTCCAATATATAAACAACATTCATTACATCAAATTACAATGTGTATGATTAAAATGCTATTAATGACTTTAACCTCCAACACTCTGTCTGGCCATTTTTATAAGTAGTTAGGTTTAACCAGCTTCCTATTCACATTAAGTTGTTGAGTAAATGTAAGGTTAACCAAATCCCCAATTGACTTTTCATTGAAAATGCCCCAACTGTCTAATTAAGCAAGAATCACTGACAAAATGAGAGGACATGGTCTGACATGAATCAATTTTCTATTAAAGTAAAGCTAAATCTATGTTATCTTAATTAGGAATTTCTGACCCCAACATAAATTATAGTCATTGTTAAATTGCTTCCAATTCCAAAATAATGCTATTATTCAACACTATAACAATATTAGTGTACCAAGCACAATCTAACAACAATAGCAACTTTAATGTACAACCTTATAACTCTTACACTTGTTGTCCAACAAAACATTTAACCATGAAGATAGATAGAAGGAATCTAAGGCTAAGGGTGTAATCGAGGATATTGTTGTCTAAAACCAAGGTCATTTACAGATTAAACGTGCAGTAAGCTATTAAGGCGAATTCTTCCAATCAACAGCAGACACAGCCCATCATTTAAGGGCAACGCTGTCACAATTTTAAAGGGCATTTCATGATCAATCAAGGTAGCAACACAAAACTCAATTAAACAACAAAAATCATGGGTGTGAACAACAATTTCAGTCAAACTTGTTGGGAAAACCGTGGGCATTTACGACAACCCCATCCACGCATTCGGATGGCAATCTCGTGGGCCTTTAACAGTAAAACACAAACCAGTTTTTAAAGGAAAAGGTGGTCAATTCACAACAAGTAATTTGATGAATTGAAAAGCTAAAAACGTGGGCTAATTCATCATCACAAAGTCCATTTTTTTAAATTCCAAAACCGTGGTCATTCCCAACAGGTAAATTATGATTTGAAAAGGCTAAATTTGTGGGCAAAAACAACAATCTCAGGCAAACGTTTTAATGTCAAAAAAAATAGTGGGTAAATGCGGTCGGCTCAGGCAACGTTTTAAAGAAAAAATCGTGGGTAAGGGAAGAAAACTTAGTCACAATTTACAGGAAAATCGTGGTCATATAGACAAAAAAATGAGACACATTCTAAGGAAAAAACGTGTACAAGGACACACCAAAAAAACATTCAATGCTATTTGTATTTAAAATATGCAAAATGTTATGCCCATAACACCCTAGAAGGAACTTCATGTTGCTATCATCATTTAAAGGGAAAATTGTTGGCAAATATCGCTAGAATGGATGCTACATAAATTATGTCATGGATGATTAAGCAAATCGCTACACAACCACACCAGAAAGGAACTGCATAAACACTGTCATAGATAAATAAGAAACTCACTATAGTGACCGAGGGGCAAAATGAAGACAAGAAAAATTCCTCTTTCCCATCGCCAGAATACCAATTACAAAAATTTGCAGACTTGAAATCATTTCTCTTTTCCATTGCCAGAATACAAAATAAAAAAAACGAAGACATGAAACCATTGATTTTTTATTTTTTTTTCATTGCCAGAATACCCCAAAAAAATTTGTAGACAGGGAATCAATTTGTGCTTCCATTGCTATAACCCCAATAGAGTCCAAACAACAATAAGAGAACGCAAGGATCCAATGGGAAAGGTCAAGGAATGATTGCAGGGGTTCTATCAGTCAAGGCATAGAGAAAACCAACCAGGACACAAGATAATCCACACGCAGAGGTCATTGCAAGATGGCGGAATCAACAATCAGCCAGGGACAAACATCAAGGGCAGTCGGCTAACAGGCTCATCCTTCACTCATCATCCTCGCATAGAAAAGTAGTGCATTGAGATCCATAGGTATTTTAACGCTAAGGCGATGATCGTAAATCAGGCTCCTGGCCGACTGCTCAGGCGAGGACTGGTGAGCTAGGGACGAAGGCTAAACAACCATGAAGGTCATAATCAACGTAGCAAGGTGGTCAAGATGTGTGGGGAAATGAATCTATGGGATTCAATATATCATCGAGATAGGCTAAGAAAATTCATAAAACCATCTAGACAATCAATTCACTTACCCAAGTAAAAATCCAGATTCGAGCATAAGTTCTAACACAATTTACCATACAAAACGAAGAAAGCGTAACGTTTCTTTTTCGGAGTGGACGTCCTATGTTCTCCTTGCAAATCCCACGTGTCGACCGACGAGACTTCACCAGTACCTCCCAGCCAATGCTAGGGGTACTTTTCTTCCCCCTTATCCCCTCGAGCCGCAAAGGGTCCACACACTCACTATCCAGAGATTTCGACTAGCTCCCAGCTCGCCTCAAAAGGCCGAGCTACCACTCCTCACCGAGCTGGGTATCCCATCTCCCACAAGTTAAATCAGTCAAGTAGATATTTATGCAGCGTAACATTACACAAATAGAAGAAGATCCAACCTCCATCTCCTCCCTTCATTATATAGAGTTTCGTGGTTCCTTACTTTCTAAAAAATCTTGTTTAGTTAAGTTTTTAAAATTTAATTCCTAAAAATTCCTCCCCATACAAGTGTTACACATCCCCTTCATTCCTCAAATTAATTTCTTTAATTAATTAATTACCTTTATTTCTCTCACCCACCCAGAGTGACTCCTAGAATCGCTCCTAGGTGTCCCCAAATTCTCATACAGGTTTTAATGATTTTTCCCACTATTAATTTGCTAGTTCAGTTTAAATTAGAACGCTCTTAAATGGTAGATACTTTACTTAGTTTGACTTTCCTCTTTTTCCCTTTTGTTTCCTTTTTTTCTTTTTGTGTTTCCCTCTTTTCCTAGTTTCCTATTATTTTAGATTTTTCCCTCTTTCCCCTTTTTATTTAGAACTCAAAAAGGCGGGTGTGAAAATTAACCCTTTTCCCTTTTCTCTTTTCATTAATATATTTTGAATTATCACAAAATAATAAAACGATTAATTCCCTTTTAAAATTCTATTCCAATAGATTTTTATGAATCAATTAAATTTCTTACTTCCTTCGTGTTATAAGATTTAACAATGATCATACTCTTTGTTTATTTATTTTATTTATTATTATTATTATTATTATTATTATTATTATTTATAGATAGATAAAATTTTACCACCAGCATAGTTTAGACTTAAACCTTAAATTTTCGTACTGGGCGACATTTAATTAGGAAATATTTTTTTTTTTTTTATTCTTCACAGGTTATTCATCCTAAGGCCATCTAGGTTCATTCATCTATCATCAACAATGCGACGTGCCCTTCAGGATGCAGTAGGTGCTCCAAGGGTGCCACTCGCCCCAATTTGTTTCCATTGCGCGACGTGCCCTTCAAGACGCACTATGTGGTCCAAGGGTGCCACTCACCTCTTGACTGACTTGGTAGACATCAAAAACCCCTAGAGTCAATACTCCACCAAGTGAACTTGTGGGAGACTGAGGGCCTCTAAGGAATAAGGCCCCTCCATTATTGCGCACACTTTATAATCATAGTGAGTGACTGTCGCAGTCTACCCTCACAACATCATGGGTCCTCTCGAACTAGGTAAACGTTAACCTACAGTTTGAGCCACAGTGGGAGTGATAGTAGGTTGTGGTAGGGTTGTTGTCCACACCTCTCCCTCAACATCTCTGGTAGTCGTGCGTGACCCCTTTACTCCACATGTGAGTCTAGTTGGCAAGCTATCGTCAGCCTGCATCATCAACAAATCATGTCAGAACATATCCATATCATATCATCTAATCATATGCATTAATATCATAGTAAAATAATCAAAACCCAATGGTACACTCCCTGACTTGATCCAGAGTCCTATTGGTTCCATCCATGCCTCTACATCCCGAAGGTCCAGAATCTTGCACACTCGGTAAACCGAGTGAATAGAACCTGTCCATGTCAATGCAGTAAAACAACATGTCATCAACCCATAACACCTCATAATCAAAATCAAATGTTTTAATAGCATAATAATCTAGATCACTTGCAAGAAAGTGTCTTCAAAGAATAAGTTCACTCAGTGTGTCAGAGCAGGATGTTACAAAATCACAACAATACAAATGTCAATGATCTATTTATTGATTAGCATGCCATATCAATAAGAACAATTCTATCAAAATAGAATCTCCTTGTATTATTTAGAAATTTCATTCCATAAACCAAAGTCTTCAATGCTAGTAAATTATATGAATCTTAATTTTTGGTGACATTGAAAATTTAAGCAATAAGATACCTAATAAATTGTTTTATCATGTAGATATTATCTATTTAAGATTGCAAAGGAAATTAATTCATCTTTAAAATTTGAATGAATTTATGAAAGAAAAAATAAAACTACCTCATCTTACCAACACCTATTCTTATTGAAGTGGATCCTTCCTCCCAAAAATAAGGTGTTTAATTAAACTACAAGAGATTAAATAAAATTAATAAATTGCATATTCACTTTTATATATA
The DNA here is from genome assembly GCA_009831015.1 of Picea engelmannii. Taxonomy (NCBI): domain Eukaryota; kingdom Viridiplantae; phylum Streptophyta; class Pinopsida; order Pinales; family Pinaceae; genus Picea; species Picea engelmannii. The sequence goes on from ML791124.1 coordinate 122,514, forward strand.
ATTTTTATTAAAAACAAATCCCTAAGAAATTGTACACTATCACATAATATATGAGAGGACCCTCTCTAAACATCCTTCCCTTTGCAAAGGCAAATCCTTCATATTTTATAGATGTCAAATTTTAAAAAATTATTAGAAAGAAATTAATAAAAATATGCATATTTTATAGATGTCAAATTTTAAAAAAATTTAGCTATTATAGAATAGTTGAATGAAACTGAAATTAGTAATTAACTATTGGCATTTAGTTATAAGGAAGTTGTAGCAATCAATCTATTTCATGCTCACTATATGAGCTATCACTACCCAAACTAATCTAGAATGCATGTATATGCAGAAAAATAGATTTGCACATGTGGACCTATAGAAATCCAGTATCCAATGGTTAAAACCATGAATTTGATCTTTTATTATCTTACCCAAGCAATGAATTAGTGGCAAGTTATAGAAATGAATTTGTGGCATCTCTATAAATGGTTATACCAATGAATTCATGGAACCTATCTATGAATTAATTTGTAGAATATTTTATTAATTTATAATTCATTGCTTGAGTAGTGGCCCTATGACTTTTTCCGATTATATCTACATACAAACGGATACTTGGTTGGTATTATCGCATGTAATCATTATTAACATGTAGATATTTTAGAATATTACTCAAAACCATTAGAAAACGCACCATTAGTCTTTTCAACATACATGAAGTTTGGATAACACAATTTATTTTATATTCAACATGATTAATGAAAACTCTTAAAATACCTCTTATTCAAATCTTATTGTGTTCAATATTATCTGACTCATTATGATAGGAGGTGGAATGGGATAGTATAGTTAAAAGGATAAATAAGTATAGGAAAAGGGAAGATGAATAAGGTAAAACTAAAGATAAAAACATGTCAAAATTAGGACCTATTATTTGCTTAGGATCGAATACATTGCACATCCCTTGTAAAACTAGTCCTCGTGAAAGTGGGAAGTGTTTAAAACTCTTATCAAGTCCCAATACTACCATATTGGGTATGTAGAGGGCCAGTGGATTAGTTTGCATCTCTTTAGGCAGAGGCAAGGGAAGAGTGTGAAAGAGTACACCATCAAGTTCCATAAAATGATGATTATGTTAGGAATATCTCCCAAGAACTTAGAGATATTCCTCAAGTATCTAGGGTGTCTATACAACCATATATAGAAGCACATGATTATCTTTAAACCTAAAACCATTTATGAGGCCTATGTGTGAGCACTATACTTGGAGAACATAATCTATAATAAAGGACATCCAATTGGTTCTGAACATAATACCACCAAGATGCTTTTGAGGAGGGTGGAAGAAGTGGAAAGGAAAGTACAAGAAAATGACAACCACTACACATTTTTCCAAGGATAAAAAAAGGCACTACAGCCATTGTAATATCGATGGCCATGATGGAGATAAGTATTGGAATCCACATCCAAAGTTGAATCCAAATAATCTTAATAAGGATACCAAGATGAAGAACCTCCTAGGAATGGATTCAACAACCTAGTAGAGTGCACCTTGGATGTGGATAAGAATATTATACACACTTTAGTGTACAAGGAGGTGAATCTAAGTAGTCTTGATCAAAGGAAATATAGGGATATGAAAAAGCTCTTCCATATTAATATTCAGGTCAAAAAGACCCAGGTGGATGCTCTAATCAATTCTAGTTTACATGCCAGTTCACATTAAAACCTCATAGAAGATGATTTGTTCATCAACCTTGGGTTGTAATTTCATGATCATATGAGATTATATCCATTGGTATTGGTAAATAAGGATGCAGAGCCAAAGTTCACTAAACAGGGTATGATCAAATTTGCTATAAGTACACATTTTTATTGATGAGGTGGAGTTAGATGTAGTACCCTTTCATGTGCATGGTGTAGTGTTTTGGAGCCCATAGATGTATATGAGGTATGTGAAATTTATGAGGAAAGAAAAACAATATCATGTGATCAAGGATGGGAAGTCATTCATCATCAATGCACACAAAGGTATATCGAAGATATTTCTCATAAGTGCTAGCCAAGACAAATATTTGATCAGTTGAAATAAGAATATTTGTATTTCCTTTATTAAGAGAGAATCATCCAGAGGGTGAATCAATAAGAGTAAAGGCATCCGTGGAGGGATGTATCAAAGAAAAAAAAATGTCGGTTGGACGATTGTTTCATGCGTGTAAAGGAGTTTTGTAGGAGCCTAAAGGGATACACCTAAGAGGGAATTGGAGAATGACATATAGTTTTTTCATGACTCCACATTACCAAATAATGGGCTCTATAGATAATATATCCTAGAAGAAATATAAGTGAAGAAACATTTTCAATAGTTACTAGAGCGAGGAGTAATTCGAACAAACACCTCATTTTGTGGGTCACCTATCATCATAGTACCTAAGCAAGATGGGACTTGGAAAATGTGTATCAACTATAGATATTTGAACTAGGTCACAGTCAACAATTGACACCCTCATCCTAGGATCGATGATTTTTTATATCATTTGCAGCATGCCAAGTACTTAACCAAGTTGGATCTCAAATTGGGATATCCTAAGGAACATGTTAAAGAAGAAGATACTTGGAAGAACATCTTCATGACAAGCGAAGGTTTGTATGAATGGTTGATAATGAATTTTGGTTTATGTAGTGCACCAACTACATTTATGTGATTGATGAATGATGTATTGCATCCCTATTCAAATTCAATTATAATAGTGTATCTAGTTGACAAATTGGTTTATAGATCTACCTAGGAAGAGCACATCTAACATCTCATGTAGGTGTTAGAGACTCTTAAAAATCATCAAATATTGGATAACATTAATAAATGTGAGTTTTCTTATTGGTGATTAGTGTATTTGGATTATATTATTGGTGGAGGGGAATTCAAGATAGACCCTTCAAATATGGAGGCCATCCTCAAGTGGCTAGTTCCTACTAAATTCACTAAAGTTAGGAACTTTGTTGGGGAATCCCAGTAGCAATGAAATTTTATAGTTGCATTCATTTTAGTAGTAGCTACACCACTCCATTCCCCAACAACCAATGGTAAGAGTTTTCAATGGGGAAATAATTAGAAGAAAGTGTTCGAAGAGCTAGAATGCAAGATGATTCAAGCACCAGTTCTTGCATTTTTGAAATTGTATTTGTCTTTCAAAGTAGATATGGATATAATTGGCTATGTTATGGGAGTGGTATTGATGTACAGAGGTAAACCAATATGCAATCATTATGAAATTTTGCATGGAGGATTCTTGAAATACCCTAGATATGATAAGGAACTCTATGTCTTGGTCAAAGATGTTAATAAATTGAATCACTATATCATGGGAAAGGAAACCATTATCCACACTAATAACCAATGACTATAGTATTTGTAGGCCCAAAGTAACATTCAACAAAATAGACACTACAAAGTGGATGGGATTTTTGCAACAATTTAATCTATTCATAAAATATAGCAACAATAACACTAATAAGTTGGAAGACATGCTTTCAAGGCCACCCATATCCAATATTATATCTTTAATAACTCTTATGCATATGGACCCTTTTACCTATGATTCATAAAAATAAGCATATAGATAATATGGGGACTTTAAAGAGGATTTTCAATAGTTACAAGCATAAAATTGTGTAGAATATGCATATGGTAAGGATGGCTATCATCTCTAGAATGGGTTTGTCTAGAAGATAAACAAGCATTGTGTTTGTAAAGGTGAAATATTGTATCTTATCATAGATTCTCGCACCTCAAAGGTTGCAAAACATTGTTGTGTTGGGAAGTCAATAGCCAACTTACAAAGGTATGTGTATTGGCATAGAATGCAAGAAGATGTATCTTCATATATTATAGGATGCATACTTTTTTGTGCCAACAATCCTAGTAATAGAAAGCATGGTTTATACCATCCCTTATCTATATCGACTCGAACCTCATTTAGCATCTCCATGTATTTTGTGGGGAGTTTTCCAACAACCAAGATAGGAGATGACTATCTATTTGTGGTAGTTGGTAGGTTAAACAAGATGTATATTCTTCTACCTTGTTAAAATAACATCAAAGGAAAAGCATCAAACATTTTATTTCAATACGTTTGAGCGCACTTTGGGATACCAAAGAGCATCATATTAGATAGGAATACTAGAGTTCTTAGTGCCTTTTAGACTACACTTTGAGAAAATAGGGAAACCAAGATGGAGAGATCTACAACTTTCCATCCACATATTGATGGGTAGACAGAAGTAATCAACAGGATATTAGTTCAACTTTTGATAGGTTACAATAAGAAGCATCCACAAACCTGGGATGAAAATACAATCTATATTCAACACTCTTACAATAGATTGGTCCACACTTCTATTGTTAAGTACTCTTTTGAAACTTTCGTTGGGTATTTGTTTCCGTCATCGTTGGATGTTGTATATGGAAAACAAGGAAGAGTGAGGGAATGCATCATCGGATAAGAATTGAAAGTGGATAAATTTGTTGAAACGTTTAGGAAGATCCATCTGTAGCTATAAGAGACAGTTAAGAAGTCATAAAAAAAGTACAAGGCCCAACTTGATTAGCATAAAATTGAGAAAACATTCAAGGTGGGAGATAGAGTTTGGTTGCATCTAAACAAACAAAGACTGTAGGGTCATGGTAAGAATATAAAGTATCTATGCTATGGTCCTTTTGAAGTATTAGAAAAGGTGGGTGATAATGACTATAGACTCAATCTACCCCCATATATGTGAATTTACTCAACAGTTAATGTGGAAAATATAAAACTCTATGAGTCTTCCATGTTGGATCAGGAAACTAAGCAGAAATCATTACCTACCATACTGGACTTAGCACCAAAATATCAGGTACAGATGGAAGAAGATACAATTTTGAAAAATCTGTCTAGAACTACTAGACAAAGGTAACATGACCTCTAGTAGATAGAGTTAAAAGGACAACTTCCAATCAAGGAAAAATGGTACTCCGGGGAGAAGGTAGAGAAAAACTTTCATCACCTCATTTAGTAAAAAAATTTGGTGACCAAAATCCTCCTTAAATAGGGAGGTATGATCTGGAATGGATCATGGTACTTTCTGGGTAGAAAAATGGAGGAATTGGCTTGGAAGACCCATTTTAGTGGCAAGTCCCAGTTTGGAGATTTAGGGTCCAGAACCTCCCGAATCCAATTTGAGACATCAAATGACACTTATGAGAGTCAAAACTTGGTGTGTGTGTCTCAAAACCCCTTCGTGTTGTTATACACACTGCAATCTTTTAAAAAATTCCAAAACCATCTCAATTGGAGCTCATATGTGAAATCCATGGATCTTGCAAGTTGACCTACCCTATTGGCCACCATGGTACCAAGTGTATGCCATTTGAGCCTGCATTACTAGCACTTGTGGGACTAGTCACATGTGTACTTTGAAAAATATTCTAGATGGTCAAAACCCCTAACATTAATTGAGGGTTGAGGCATGCAAAATCCCTAACTCTAACCCTAAATTACTACCACAATATGTTAAATATTAAGTTTCTAGGAAGAGAAACAATCTCATTCTTTTAGCATTGTACGTGTTCCATAGTTGAACAAATAATCTAGGAGTGAGACTTGAGAGCATAATAAAGGAGGTATACAATTTTGTAGCAACCATTCACGGAAGTGCATAGGCAACCTCACCTTCTAAGTGAATTTCAATTGTATGGATGGTGTGTTAACTTGCTTACTCTTTTATTTTGAAATTTTAAATATTTCCATAAATCTGAGTACTAAACAAGTAATAAAAAATATAGGATCTAAGTAAATAAATTGCATAATAAAAAAATTCAAAATATTGGAAGATATTTAGTGATAATGTTTTTGAGTGAAATATTCATAACAATTTATAGATTAATTAAAACTAAGATGAAACTATGATACTCTATGTTATTATTATTAAGTAATATATTTTATTATTATTGTCATTTTTTAAATTTTATATATCTCAATTTTTTTCTAAATTAATTTACCATTATTAGAGATTAATTTACCACTATTAGATAAGTAATACAACTAAGCCTTACAACTCTTAATTTAAAGAAACTACCTAGATACAATTTAAAATTTTTAATCTAATAAAAATAAAACTATATATAACATAGTTAATATTAAAAAATCTAAAAAGTAAATCTAAAAATAAATAATTAATAAAATGATGTAATATATTTAATATTAAAAAAATTAAAAATAAATATAGAAATAATTAATAGTTGCAATTTTAAAATAAATTCATGTAATATAGCATATCATGTATATCATACAAACTCACATTAAACCATTTACACTTTTTAACGCATCCCCATTGCAACATGTTTTGACAAGTAGTTTTTGCAAACTATTTTTATCCTTTTCTAAGAATTTAGAGTCATGACATCATCATGCAACTTTTTTGAAAAGAGGGTGCTTTAAAATAGAGAAGATTTTTTTGGGAAAATATCGTGCTTTAAAATGGAGAATTAAATTTAGGTTGATGGCACACAATCTTGAATATGAAAGGAGAAGTGATATTCGAGTTTTTCTCATATTTTAATAAAGTTAAGATAAATATATGTAAAATTAAAATAAAA
>ML791124.1:129275-156518 GCA_009831015.1 Picea engelmannii
ATATATATATATATATATATATATATATATATATATATATATATATATAATATTTCATTGTCCGAGAGAAAATATAGAAAATATGAGTATTTCAATAACATGTCACTTATAAAGAATTGAAGTTGGGTGAGGAGGGTAACATTCATTTCTCCCAACCACCCAAACTACATCCAAAGAATTATGTATAATAATATATAATTTAATTTAATAAAATAAAATAATAATATTTAAAAAAATTATTTCATTAAAAAAATAAATAATAATATAGATTCATTTCTGCTTAAATATATTAATTTAAAAAAAATTAAAAAATATTTAAATCTTACATGATTCCATGGTTGTTGTCATATCTCCTTGTGTTGAAGAAAATTGTTTTACGCACAATCTTGTTATAAATTTTAAATCAATTATGATGCATTTTATTTTTTATTCTAAATTAATTTTAATCATATTTTATTTGCTTTTTCTTTTTGGTTTTTTAGTCTTAATTTTTTCTATATTTTATTTTTATTTTATGTTTTTATGTTATCAATATTTAATTCGTTCTATTTTTAAAACATATTGATATTGGTATTTTTACTAAATAGTTACATTAATATTATACAGTTTGAGTGGGCCTAATGGTTAAGAACATGTGTTTCCTCTTAAGAGGTCACATGTTCAAATCCAGAGGGGCGTAGAGTATGTATACCTTTGTAGACTTTACCAGTCAAATCGTTGGGTGGAGGGGGGTCCCTTGTCCCACAAACAAGGGAGTCTCATATACCAATTTGGTGTGCTAGGTATCCATTTTATGTTGAACACAAAAAAAATTACATATATCCTTCATATTGAGTAGCATACTTTGTGTGCATAGAATTGACAGTTCATATGAATTACTTTACTTTTTTTTTTGTGAGTAAAAAGTGGAACCTTATATTAGTGACATATGTGTGTTGTACAATGGCAAGTATGAGCCACATGTTCTGGCACAAATGGGAAACCGGAATAGGTGACATCATGATGTTCAGAAATTGACACATCGTCCTTAGTGCTAGCACTATTGTAGTAAAATTGCTTACACACAAAATTGCAATGTTTCTGCATGAACAAAAAAGTTTGAAACATATTTCGTAGCTTATCGCTAGGACTAGCTATAGGCAAAGCTACTATAATCCTAACTACATACACATAATAAGAAAAAACTGCATGATCATCTTTCATGTCGCTGTGGTGAGTTGGAACATTAATCCTGCAACTAAAATAAGCAAAAAACCAAAACCTAGAGACTTCAATCCTTAGTTGAGCTGGGTTGTCCATGAATTATGTGGGTCGAGGTGAACCGTTGTTTGCAAGTGGGGCATCTGGCATGCATAGGAGCATCCATCAAGGTGTCGAACAAGATGTCCATACTTTGACCAAGGATGCTTTCGGAATGCATCTACTCATCCTGTCTCTGTTGTATTTCGAATAGGAGTTGAAGGTGCTCCTCCACCAGTCGATTGGTGAAATGTTAAGGATGCTCCTCCTTCTCTTCCTGTCCAACTACCTCTATGATTTTTTCAATGGTTGCCACTGCACTGTCCTCCAATTTCCATATTGGGGGGGTTTCCTCCTCCACCTTGGGTGAAATCATGAAGATAGGTTACACTTTTGCTTGTTTTATGAGAAAACAATTATATTTTCACAAGTTCTTCAACTTTCGGCATACAAAAGTATTTTTTTTATATAGAATTTCACTTTATAGTAAAAACAAAACTTGCGAAGAATTGTGTTGGCTTTTCAATGACTATTTTTCAATTTTTTTTATCATGATTTGATATGTCAATTTGACAATTGTTTAACAGTATGTTCCTTAAACATGAAATGAATGATAATGAGTTACTTTTTTCTACAACAATGTATCTATTATTAAACTTATGTTTTTAAGAAATGAAATATACTGCAATAATCTACAAAGACTCTATTTTATTATGACTATACTTTTGAATCTAACAGATGAATATTATAATTTCTAGAATTTTTTTAAGTTGACCAAGCTGAAAATGTTGCAGATTTTAAACACATGTTTTTCTACACCTTGTATCTATCTTAATTTTTTCTTAAAACTAAAATTTAAATATACTCTTTTGAAAAGAACAGTTTAAAGATTATGAATATATTTTTTTCAAATTTGTTCACCCTATATTTTTAGAGATACCAATATTTCATTTCACCAAATCATAATGTTTGCTGAAAATATTATGTAGTGTTTTTTTTATAAATTAAATAAAATTAGGTAAAAATAAAGAAAATGGAAACAAATTATAAGAATTGAAAGTAGATTCAATTTTGGAAATGCTGGTGTCATTTTCGAAACCAAATTCTCAGTATTTGCAGGAGTCCACAACCTTCGAAGTTCAGTTAAGCTTGGGGCAATTCTCTGGTTTTAGTTTTCAGTCCCAAATTCATTTTTTCGGCTGAAATACTCTTTCGGTCGAAACACTAAAATCTAATGGAAACCATCAAAACTGAATGGTTTCCAAGGTTTTTGGTCGAAAAACCATTCTTTCGGCCAAAAGGTTGTCGAGCAAATTTTGTCAGTCGAAAAAAATGAAAAGACACATCGTATCATTTCATTTCGCGCCAAATTGTATAAATAGTCTTTTGGCCGAACACATTTAACACAATTCATCGGATGGACAGACAGATATAAGATCGGGGATAGGGATTTCAAAGCATTTCTATTACTAATTGCAGTTGTATTCTTTTCTTTCTGTATTTCTTCCATTTGTTCCATAGGCTTAATTGGAGGATCGATATCGATACATGGTGGTTTTCTAGAGCACTTAAACAAAGTTTTGAATCATATTTTTGGTTTTTGTTGAATAAAGTAATTGATGTTTGTTCAAGTTTTTATTGGAATAACAATTTATATGTTGAAAGATAAATGTTCAGCATTTTTTCAAGGCGAAGTCTTTGTTAAACATATATTTTACAGATACCTATAAAAGTCATGGGAAACAAAAGTTTGTGCAATAGAAAATATGATCGCACTCAAGATGATACTCGCCAAATTGAACAAAGGAAAGAGCTTTATCGGAGAAAGAAACAAGAACGTGCAAATATTCAAGAAACAAATGATGATAATGTCAATAGAGATTTTCGACAAGAAGAAGTTCAACCAGGTATGCATGCACATATGATGATCGAGCACACGACACACATTGGGATTGTATTCAGAAAGTACAAAATTCAAAGTATAGAATTCAAATTTAAAATATTGTAAATTTAATATAATTGATTGTAATTACAAATTGATGTTTTTCAAAATTTACATAAATAAATTTTCCTCATAATGTCGAAGAAGACGTTGAAACCAAAATTGAAGCAGAAGACGAATCACCTATAGGTATGTACATAAATTTATATAATACAATATGAACACTCAAATATATATAATTTAGTGAATTTATGTTCATGTTATGTTTTTTAATATAAACTTTAAATTCAAATATGTAGGAGAATCTATCAACATTGATGATGAAATATTAGAAAATGTTGATACTGACAAATTTGAGAAGAAAAAAGATAAGCATTATATCAGATATCAAACTAAGAATATGTATAATACGTTTTTCAAAGATGAATCAGTAACAGTACAAGATGAACTTTTACTTTTTCAAATGAAGTCAGCTAAAAGAAGCTACATCATTATTGGGTATTCAAAAGTCGACAAAGGATACAAATGTGACACAGAATGTCTTTAACAATATAACTAGTGTATTAAAAGCTTTTGAAAAATCTCGAAAAGAATATGTATGTGTTGCACGTAGAGCGATACAAAAAACGGTTGTTTCATCTAGCAATATAAAATATCGTTTGACACGACACATGGAAAAACCGATGGGAGCATCAAGAAAAACATTGCAGAAACATAAATTTTTTTGTTTCCAAATAGATGTAAATGATGAATTGGTTTGTTGGACAATGATTTCTAGATAACCCTACAAAGATAGACATGCAAAAAATGTTAAATAATTGGCCCGTAATTGTTGGTTGGAAGAATCTCGTGTTACACCACATACAAAGGATGTGTTGCAATAAAGAATAGCATGAAATCAATATGAAGGACATCCAAAAGATATATTGTCAATGACACAAATAGAGTTGTTTAATAAGATCAAAGAAGAGCACAAAGAAGTTAAAATTTACATCAATACATTTGTGCAACAAAAACCATGGTTTGTTAGACCCATCATTGTCTGTGACACGTGTTGTTGTTATTATCATGTCGAGTTTAAGTTGTATTACGACACTTTTTTGTATTTTGGTAAAACTTTATGGCCAGGTTCACCTCCTCCTTCTACATTCCGTGTTTTTATATATGAAATTCTATGTGAAAGAGAAGATGATGATTTCTTTTACAAAAAAAAAATGTGTTGGTGGAAAGAAATATGATCGTTGTGGAAATCTATTTTTTTTTCATTCAAAGTATCATATTGATATGAATGATCAATCTTTTTCTAATATAAGATTCAATTGGAAGATATATGAATATATGAGCAGCACGGTTCCACATTCTTCAAATGTTATTTCCAAAAGGATTGATTTGAAGGTAGATAATATCAACGTGATAGAATTTTTGAAGAATTTTGAGGAAGAAATCTATAAATACACCAAGCATTCACATAGAGCTCGATGGCAAGATATACAATTCAAACAATCTCATGAAGTTTATCCACCAGGGACAATTTTGTCTGTAGTTGATTTTGCAGAGACTTACACATTCATTGCACAAAAAGAAATACAGAGCGAATATTATCATTATGATCAAGTCATGATATTTTTCCACGTTCTATCTAGACATGCTCAACGGAGTCTTCCAAACATAGAAAGCACCAACAACAATCGACATGTTATTAAAGAATATCACTTTTATATAAGTGATGATCAAGCACATGACACACATTATGTACAACATTGTTTTGATAAATTTTATGATTCATTGAAAGAATGCAAAATCAGATTCGATCGACATTGGATATGGTCTAATGGGTGTGCGGGTTAGTTCAAATCTGCACAATCATTCTATTGGTTATGTCATCTTCATAAAAAATTAAACATTACACATTGCTGAAATTTTTTTGAGACTGGTCATGGAAAATGAGAGCATGACGGTGCAGGGGCATGTATAAAATGAGCACTTCAAAGGTATCAGTTGAACCCTCATGCCAATTTATTTGAATCCACTAAACAAGTTTTTGAATGGTGCAACATGGTGCTAAGCCATGAATATAATCCTTCAAGGGATGTGCGCAGGTGTGTCTATGTATAAATGTTACATGTATGTGCATAGGATATATAAATTTGAACGTGTTCAAATTTATATTCAATCTTCAATCATTTTCTTGAGAGATTTCAAGTTAACAAGTTCTTGTCTTGTGCAGGTTTTTTTGGTATGTTGGAATCCAAGATGTAAATAGATCAATCCCATATGACACCAGTACAATACCTATGACAACAAAAATGCATTCAGTTAAAAAAAAATGTTTTCAAAATGGGTTTGCATTTGATAGAAAAAATGACTCTTGTTTTTTTTCAGTTTGCATAGAAGACACATAATCCATAGATATTTGTGAGAACAGAAATGCAGGATATGTTAAAGCTTGAAGACATACTGAACTTAATGTAAAAGGGAAAATGCCACTTTCAAGATCAGAGGAGATGGAATCAAATGAAACTATAGTGTTAGTTGATGGCGATAGAGTTTTTGATCTTGTTGGAGAAGGTAAAATTTTTATGTTTAATTTTTTTCAAATAACTTGTAGATACATACTTGTGTGATAATCTAACACGAGTTATTTGTTGTCCAATATATCCAATTATTTCCAGGAGATGTTTTTGTCATGGTTGCACTTGTAGACAACACTGAAAACGTGAAGTATAATTTGATGCGTTGCATGGAACAAAATATGAGGATATTAGAAGATTTTGATGATAATGGTTTTATATATGAAAGAGGATCCATTGTATTGAAAGGATATTTTTTTCAAGAAACCCATCAAACCGATACTCATGTTCACTTTCAAGACTACTAGTCAGATGTCATGAGTTGTCAATATAGTCATTTGGTATGTGCAATGCGTATAAAGTTAATAGAAGTTCAATAAAAAAAAAAGATAGAAAATGGAAAATGTCCAAAGTCGATCATGAATGAATAATTGAAGAGGGAATACCATTAAGTTGTTTTTAAACAAACTTGGCACATGTGTAGATTCCATAAATTTTAATTTATCATTAAAAGTACATTCCAGATTATGATAACTTGTTTTGACTATCTTCAAACATATTTTCAATTATGATATTTATAATACTATGTATAAAAACCTCACTTGGAAACTGCACCCCAATTAGTACCTAAAAGTATATTGTTAATGCTTACAACATAATTAGTATATTATTTAGGGAACTACTAATTTGTATGGAAGTGAAAGAACCATTTGGTAACTTATACCCCTATCAATACCCAAAAGTATGTCATTGAGAAATTTTACCCTAAATAGAATAGAAGTAAAAGACACACTTGGGGCACACGTTAATTTACATATATAGGAGTGAGACAACAACTTAATGAATTTGCATCGTAGTTAGTGCTAAAATTATGTTCTTGGAATTTAAACAAGAATTAATATAATAACAAGGGAACCACTTGTGGTGCACCCTATTTGAATAAGAGTAACAAAAGTACTTAGAAATTATGACACCCCCATTAATACCCAAAAGTATGTTCTTGGGGAATTCCACTCTAATTAGGATATGAATGAGGGAATCACTTGGAAATTTATGCCCAAGTATGTTATAACCTAAATTTGTATAAGACTGAAAGAACCAAGAATCGCTTAGGGTGAACCCTAACTTTAATATAGGATAGAGGAGAAATTAATATTTTAGGGACATGCATTTTATATAATACAAGTTCTTTTTTCAAGTCAAGAAGTGAGGTATCCTTAGGCGCAAGGGATGAAAGTAATCCTAACTTAGGCATGCTCACTACTAGGCATATTTACAAGACATCTTTAAGTACCTGATCCAACTAATAGACCCATCATTATATATCCTTCTAAACATGCCCCCTACTAACATTTGGATGAGACTAATATTTTTTAAAGAAAGCATAATATTAGGGAAGCTTTATGATATAAAATTCTGATTCTATCTTGTGATTGGAAATGACTCACATGTTAAGACAAGTAAAATATATTTTAATGAAGTTCATTCGATGGGGTTTACTTGCTTTAGAATGTTTGAACTCATTCCCATATATGTATTATGGAGCCGTCCTCGTCGATGGGGTTTACTTGCTTTAGAATGTTTGAACCCATTCCCATATATTGTAAAAGGTTGATCTAGAAACTCTCTATTTAGAGAGAAGTTCCTTGACATCTTACACATGGTTGGATTTGCGAGATTCTAGCAAATTTTAGTGATAGATCACTAAGATACCCACTTCTAACTTCTAAATGGAACTAACCCTTTCTTAATTATGTACATTAACATGACGTCTTTATGATACCGAATTACATTGATAGAATAATTAATGTAACCTCTTCTAATATATATGAAGGATTCAATATCAAATTTAACTTCTTCATCTAATTAAAAAATAATAATTTTTAATGTGTTTTTTTTAATTGAATTGTTTTTTGATATAAACATTTAATGTTTCACAATTATTATATATTTAATTATTCACAATGTTAATTTATATTTAATTTAACAAAAATTTTAATATAGAAGTAATGCTTTATAAATATTTTAAGTGTCACAATTATTTTAAATGATAATAATTTATTTTTAAGGTCATCATTTTTCTATAGGAGATTATGTTGTTTATAGGAGAAGAGATTCTTCGTTAACCATTTGATTGTTAAGGTGTATGGAGATATATAACCTTCTTCTTTAGTTTTCACCATGACTTCCAAAGTGAAAACATGAATTTTATATTTACAATATTACTTTAAAAAAAAACATGAATTTTATATTTACCATATTAATTTATACAGAAATTTAATTTCATGTAGAGTAAATTAAAAGTTTATACACAAATTTAATGTCATGTAGTAAAACCAATTATTAATGTTGAATAAGTATAACACTCAAACTATTTGGTGAATTCTATTCCAAGTATATTGACTTGAAGTAGTAAGATAGTGGTATAGTGATATAAAGAATGAAAAAATATTAAACACTATTTCGATTGACTCTTACCTTTTTCAATAGTATGTTTTTCTATTTTATTTTAATAATATTGCATTAGGTTCAAGGGTATATGAACCTTTAGATGAATATCTCTTATAGATTTAACATTTTTTTAATGACTACGTGATAAAATTAAAAAAGAGTTTATCATCTCTTCCATTTTAAGGATTTTTTTTTTTGTCACATCATTTTGAGCATTTTATTTTATCGCTAACATTGTCACTTTTGCCAATTTGTCACTTCATTTTGAACATTTTATTACTAGTTAACTTTGCCACTTTTTGACAATACAATCATTTTTTGATAGTACACAGTGAACATAAAATAAAATATTTAAATTAATACATAGCAGAAAAGTATTTAAGAGATTGATGATTAATTTAAAATGCATTGTAAAAAAGAGAATACACAAAACATTATTTTATTACTAGTTAACTTTTCCATTCCACCTTTTGACAATATAATCATATTTTTGAAAATACACAATGAACATAAAATCAAACATTTAAATTAATACATAGAAAAAAAGTACTTAAAACTTTGATTCTTAATTTAAAATGCATTGTAAAAAGGAGAATATACAAAAAATTATTTGACAATAGAATCATGTATTTTTCATATTTTCGAAAGTACACAGTAAGCATAAAATGAAACATTTAAATTAATACATGGAAAAATATTAGTTCATAACAAGTTAACTTTGCCACTTTTTTACCATCAATTATGAGAAATAATATTATGAAAAATCAAATATATATGAGACAAAAATTGTTATTTTGAATTCCAAAATTATATATATATATATATATATATATATATATATATATATATATATATATATAAAATCAAAGTCTCAATAGTAACACTATAAAATACATAAGTTCTACATCCATTTTAGGATGATAACAAAAACAAAGACATTTAACTCCAAAATTCTGGACTCTAAGCCATCGCTTTAAGACAGATCACTTCATACATAAAATTCAAATCTATAAAAAAACAGATTTCAAAAATTAAAAATTTACAATTCAAACATGCCAAATAATACAAAATTCAAATATTGTAATTAAAATAAAATTGGCATACATACCAAAAGAGTTAATTGTCATTCTCCAACATACTCTTTCCCACAAAATATATGGTAAACATATTTTCCACCAAATATAATTTAGACATGTGTAAAAATAAAAAACATAATAAAAAAAAAAATACATATTAGCATATATACTGTAACTAAATATTAAATAAACAATAAGTAATAATAACATAACCAACCACAGTTAAACAGATTTAAGATCTAGTTACTCTCCAATTAAGAGTACATGATTTAAACAATTTCTAAATCTTATCTAAAATCTTAAAAAAAAATAAAAAGAAAAAGTATGTTCTTGGTAAAAAAAAATTGAATTAGAGTTATATAATAATCTGAAAATAAATATAGAACCGTGTATGAAGAAAGTTCACAAATCTTTATATTAAGTCATTCTTCCAATAAAATACTTATCTCCTTGTGGATAAGATCTCAAATCCTTGAGGTGAAATTCTCCTTGTGGATAAGGTCTCAAATTCTTCAGGTGAAATTCTCATCCCAAGTGATGTTATTGTATTCTTGGTAAAACAGATTGTGAGTTAGAGTTAGATAATAATCTAAAAATAAATATAGAACTGTGTATGAAGATAATTCACAAATATCCATGTATTAAGTCATTCTTCCAAAGAAATACTTATCTCCTTGTGGATAAAGTCTAAAATCCTTCAGGAAATTCTCCTTGTGGATAAAGTCTCAAATCCTTAGATGTAATTCTCATCCCAGATGTTTTTATTTGATCATATTTACACAACAATAAAATACTAATCTCCTCAGTAGTTAAATACTTCTCTTCTTCTTCTACAGTGGTCATATAATCAAATTCCATGATGCCCTTTCAAACTAAAGGACTCATAAATCTCCATATTAAGCAATTCTTCCAAAAAACTACTTATTATCTAAAAAAGTTCACAAATCTCCATTTTAAAAACCATTCTTCTGAAATATATTTATCTTCTTTTTCTTCGGTGGAATATATGTTCTCATATAATACTACGTCATTCTTGGACAAGAAAACAATGAATGCAATTGAGGAAAGTTTATAAACTTTCTATTTTTTGATGTCAGATAGAATCTGTTCTCAAATATTCAAACATATTCAAGTTCAAAATTAGGTCTTCATCATGATCTAACTTTAAATAAGTTTTAATGTACACCATTTAAGATGACGACAAACTTATCTAGGAGTTATATATAATTCAAAATAATTGAGGAAAGACTAAACTATAAATTTGACAAAACAAAAATTTGATAAAAGTCAAGAACATACATTTATGAATCATCTTGAATGGACACATCAATTCCTAATCTGGGTGCTTCCTCAATCACAATATCCCTTCCAAGCACACTCTCAACTACTATCTTCTCCACATTAGCCTATATAACACATTTCAAATTTGAAAATTAAAAAAAAATACTCAAATGATTATATAACACATTAAATTTAAATGATTTTAAGACATTAAATGATACCTGTGAACTCCCACCCTCTTCAAACTCTCCCATTGAGAATTGAGACAAGCCATCCCAAATACCAGAAGATGGAATAAAGAGCTCTGACCAACACAACTAAAAACTAAATCTAAGATTCAATGTGTTCACAATTATAGAAAATTATAAATGTTGTTGATCTCTTATTCAAAAGACTGGAGATTGAACAACTATTAAAAAAAACATACCCGATTCAATCCATCCAAATTCAAACTTGTTGAATCATCTCCCCTACCGACTATAGATTCATTTGACATATCTCCAAACTGTAATTAATGGAAAGAAGAACTCGATTATTTCTATAGAGAAAATAATATCTAAATTTAGAACTCGAAATAAAATATCATAAAATGCATCAAAATTTTCTTAAATAGATCACATACAAATCTGTGATTCAGGTCATCATTCTGAATGACCTTCTTCCAACCATCTCGAAAAAAAATTTCATACTCCAAAACTTCTTCTGCTAACATTGCGTCTAAGTATGCATATGTTTTATCAACAAATGTGGCCCAGGAATTGGCTTTTGGTCTCTGACGCTTCATGCCAACATCAACACCATAAAACATAGCTTCCAAATTTTCCTCGATTGCAGTCCTGACCTCTTTACCAACTTCTGATGTAGCCTGGAACTCTGAACGTGATGCAAATGCCCCTGTTGGACGAGGTACTAAAGGTTGTGGAGGCCTCGACAATGCCTCACTTTGATATGCCCCTTTGGATCATATGTACGTCATTTACTAGTCCCATAATATTTGGACGATAGACTAGTATAATTCGGTGCATGTGCTAGAAAAACTCCGCAAAAAAGTGTCTTGCAAAATAGTGTGGAACCTCATCGTTCCATGACAATTTCCCATATGGTGCCAAAAATATGTTATACAAACGTCCAACAAAGTCAGGGTGCTTAAAATATTGCACCTTCAACATTTTCCTCTTTGGGCCCTCTTTAAAATTGAACATGGAGATTGCATCTTCTTTTGAAACTTTGTTTTTTACTGTCTCCCATTTATTAGGACCCATCACCTCTGACTTTCGTTGCCTCATTAGATCGACAAAACTGTTAGTGGTTGGCCCCATTTTATGATATGCATCCATAAAGTTTTCTAGTGAATGCAAAACAATTTGAAAACTTTGTGTGCTCTCTTGAGGAAGTTCCAAGGCCACCAAATCATTTTTCAACCTCTTTTTAACACCTGAGCATCGCTCAAGCGTCAGTGCTTCAGTATTTTCATCCCAGGGAAGTTCATTACCAACAATTGAAGGATATGTGGATGTTGGCATGCAATCTTTTGTATCTTTATAACATGACCTTTTAAATCCACCTTCACCCTCTACACCGACATTTGAATCTCTGTGACAACCACTCTCATTTTCTCCCCTGGCTCTAAATTGATTGGCTACACATGCATTTGAAATAACTTCAAGATTTCACCTCACGTAAATTTAAATACAACAAATTCAACAAAGATAAACAAAATTTAAGAAACTTACCAGAAATATTCTCTTGTCGAGAGCTATGCCTTACATTCTCAGGTGTAGGAGTATTGATGCACAACCTATCTAAGAAGGTTTCATCCATAACACTGGTTTGAGCAGATTCTGCAGTTGATCTATTTACAGACTCATTTGAAAATCTCCTCTGATGAGATTGTTGGTGCTCACTCGGAGTCTTAGTTGAAGAAGGAGTTCATGTTCTTCCTTCTTGAGAATTCCTAGAGCATTTGCGAGGAATGTTTGGATAATATCATGTCGACATCACTCCTAAATATTTATCCACAATGTAGAGTTTATCAATAAAAATCCATATATTTACACAAGTTCAAGCAATTAAAAGAGTAGAGATAAATCAAAGTTTTAAACAATCAAGCCACAGAGGTACTCTCTCATTATAAGGCCCAAAGAATGGTCATCCAACCATGAGTCAATCAACTAAAAGATAAGTAAGGGGTCCATAGAAAACATGGCAGATTATTATCATTCACTCACCATCCATGCAAAGAAAAGAAGGCCATTTGAATCTATAGGTCTTTAAACACCAAAGTTATGACCGTCGATTCAACTCATGGCTAACTTCTCAGGCACGGACTGATGAGTAAAGAGATAAGTGGCAGAAGATAAAACCACAAACTTTTCACAATAATCAATAAAACCCACACATAGAAATCATTGAAATAAGAAGTTGGGTTCGCAAAGGGACTGTCATTCCACTCAGAGGTTTATCACTCACAATCCACATCAAAGAAGAAGACACAAATACTAAACATTCAACCATGAATCAATCAACTAAAATATAAGGGGTTCATAGATAGCATGACAAATTCTTATCCTTCACTTACCATCCATGCATAAAAAAGTAGGGATTTGAATCTATAGGTATTTAAACACCGAAGTGACGACCGTCGATTCGGCTCCTAGCCGACTCCTCAAGCACGAATTGATGACTAAAGGGATAAGTGACATAAGATAAAGCCACAAACTTTTCACAATAATCAATAAAACCCACACATAGAAGTCATTGAAATAAGAAGTTGGGTTCGCAAAGGGACTGTCATTTCACTCATAGGTTTATCATTCATAATCCACATCAAAGACAAATATGTAAAGACTAAACATTCAGCCATGAATCAATCAAGTAAAAGATAAGGGGTCCATAGATAGCATGGCAAATTCTTATTCTTCACTCACTATCCATGCATAGAAAATGAGGGCATTTGAATCTATAGGTCTTTAAACACTGAAGTGATGATCGTCGATTCATCTCCTGGCCGACTGCTCAGGCAAGGACTGATGACTAAAGGGATAAGGGACAGAAGCTAAAATGACAATCTTTTCATAATAATCAATAAAACCCACACAAATGAGTCATTAAAAACAAAAAGTTGGGTTCGCTAAGGGATATCAATTCAGAAAAACAACAAGCAAGTGGATTCATTAAAAGTTCCCTATGGTTGGATCCACTATAAAAATGTATTAGAACATTTCTTTAAGATTCCTTAAAATTCCCTATGGTTGGATCCACAAAGACCACATATAATGTAATGCATTAGAATCCCCAAAAGAAAGAGTTTAATCTTCATAACCTCACACACCCACGTTTTAATCATAACGAGGTTAAGGTCTTGCATGGACATGGATTATATGCCATTGCTTTAATCTTCCCATTAGCATTGTTTAAATGTCATTGAGTTTTTATACTAATTCCTTTATTGTCATGTTAAATGGGATGGGATTGAGGTATTTGTATTCCTGATATAAATTAATATGAGGTGGAGGAGATGTAATTTTTTGTGATAATGTTATTTTATATAACATATGAACTGTTCAAATGTTATATTATATATTTGGATCATTGGAGAGATATAAGGACAAATTGTTGGATAGTTGTGGATATGGTTGAACTAAATACATAACTGTGAAATACTTTATGGTCACCTAAAGTTAGATAAAGGGACCTAATTGTGTACTATAAACTAAGGGATTTCTACATTGAGAGGATAACTACCCAAAAATAACTCAATAGTATGTGCATATTAAAAGTACCCTATGGTTGGATCCACTATTCATAACCTTACGCGCCCACATTAATAAAATAAGAAATCTTTAGTAAGTGGTGCACAACAACTTGTTGTGCCTTTAATATGAGCACATAAAAAATCTTTCTTTACTAAGTGGTGCACTCTTATTTGATCACAGATTGGATAATGTTATATTATATAACATATGAACTGTGCAAATGGTATATATTATATAGTTGGATCACTTGAGAGATTTAGCGATGAATTGTTGGATAGTTGTGGATATGGTTGAACTAGATACATAACTGTGAAATCCTTTATGGTCATCTAAAGTTACATAAAGGGACCTAATTGTGTACTATAAACTAAAGGATTTCTACATTGAGTGGATAACTACCCAAAAATAACTCAATAGCATGTGCATATTAAAAGTACCCTATGGTTGGATCCACTATTCCTAACCTTACGCACCCACTAATAACATAAGAAATATTTAGTAAGTGGTGCACAACAACTTGTTATTCCTTTAATATGGGAACATAAGAAATCGTTCTTTAATAGGTGGTGCACTCTTATCTGATCACAGATTGAATAATGTTATATTATATAACATATGAATTGTGCAAATGGTATATTATATAGTTGGATCACTTGAGAGATTTAACGACAAATTGTTGGATAGTTGTGGATATGGTTGAACTAAATACATATCTGTGAAATACTTTATGGTCACCTAAAGTTACATAAAAGGACCTAATTTTACTATAAACTAAGGGATTTCTACTAAAAGATTTACACTAAGGGATTTACACCTAATTGTTACATAAAGGAACCATATTTCCACTAGGGTGTAAAGACCTTCCTCGTCAAGACAACAACTCTGATAACAGGTGCAA
Source organism: Picea engelmannii (assembly GCA_009831015.1). Lineage (NCBI taxonomy): Eukaryota > Viridiplantae > Streptophyta > Pinopsida > Pinales > Pinaceae > Picea > Picea engelmannii. The sequence continues at coordinate 144,488 of ML791124.1, forward strand.
GATTTTTTTTTTTTCTTTTTTTTCCGGTGTGTGTGCGCATGTAGAAGTAACAACACACTTGACTCTATGTCGCCACTTGATGACCAACCAGACGCAACCACGACAAAAGTAAAACTGACCACCCGCCCGTCCTACCCTGCAAGGTTAGGACCTCCAAGACACATAATCAACGCTCAAGCCCAGTTTCCCATCGATTTTAACCATTTAAGGTCTCATGGTTGGCGACTGTTCTGAGGAACATGGAGGTGTCTACATCCCGCCCGAAACAAGCAGACCAAACAATGCAAGACAACCAAGTACAACCAAATCAACGGGCAACCTGTAACGACCGCCTCGTTACGACAACCATCATAGTATACTGACTTGGGGTAATTTATGGTATGTAATTCGAGATTATTTCACCACACATGTTACTAATCAAATATTTAAAATTACAATAACACTGTCAAGAACATTATCCATCTATCATTTATGTCTCAATCCGGACCATGATTTTACAATTATCATACCTCTTATATGCTACAACCGCTAAATTCATAGTGACCTTACAAGATTAAATCATTCACTAAGGTCCAATAGGAATGCACTGGAAATGACATCATAYTTATAGGTAATATCAATTGGAAAAACAACCGCATACACCATAAATTAAATGACAATCTCAAATAGTAATATTTAATGACAAAGGTAAAAGGACAACATTGGAAGGGACGATTATCCATATGTAAAGACAATGTTTAAAGATGGAAATAACTAAAAATCGATATACAAGAAATAGCATCTCAAAAATAACACTGCCATTGTAAAATGGTTATACCACTTACATATAGAATACAATTTCTAAACTTAACATAACAAATTCAATTTCATGAAAATAACATAAATCTCTACATTTATTTATAAAAATAACATGGAACTCTATAATTATTTCTTGTATGCATGTTATGCCACATCAATAAGTTAATTAACATTCCTAAATAAAAATTTCCCAAATATATGAATAAGATAACTTAATCACTCAACATTAGGCCTGTAAATTAGACTATTAACTCATTGGTCCCAACGTTATGGGGATAACAACTAATTTAAATTCTCATATTTATATGCTCTCTCTTCACTCCTCTTGACTAAGTATCCATTGTTTCTATACAACCCCTAGATGAAAAATGTTGAGAGGGTCTCCATCGGCTTGATTCTCCTAGGGGCAGATTTTATACAACAGGTATTTATACAACAATTGATTACATAAGCACTTTTCAACATCATCTAATGGCCCATTACCTCAGTTGGTTAGAGCATTGTGATAATAACGCGAACGTCGCAAGTTCGAGACCTGCATAGGCCATTGGCCATTGAATTCTCATTTCTCTTTGAATGGCACATATATTTCTTCTCTGTTCTCTTTCGATGACATTTATATTTCTTCTCTGTTCTCTTTCGATGACACTTATATTTCTCTTTTTATTTGGATGACACTTATATTTCTTCTCTGTTCTCTTTGGATGGCACTCTTTCCGTTTGATTGTAAAATGAAAGTTTTAAATAAAAAAAACCCAAAACCACAAGCCTAAATTCTCAGAATTTTTGTAAAATAAATTAATAAATAAACTTAGATATTACATATTTCCATGAATTTTCCATGCTGGAATTTATTTTACACGTCGAATTAATGAAATAGGTTTGTTTTGTACTTGATGGGAACATAATACTGAATTCGCAAATTCTTGCTAGTTTAGTGTTATGTGATGTAGTTGGTTATTACGTCAGTCTAACAACTGAAAGTATCCACATGTTTCCTCCTGTCTAACAGTCTGGGCAGCGCCAAGATCCTTTTTGGTATCCCACATCAAAGCCAGACCATGGGAGAATTGAATCGCAGGCTAAGTTGCATTCCCAGAGATTTTTCGTCTCTCTTATCTATTGCATTTATAGTCTTATGATTGTATTTAAACTCTATGGTTTCATTTATAGTTCTCTGATCGTATTTAAACTCTACGGTTGGTATACAACATATAATTATAACAAAGGAATGTGAATGTAAATTAGTTCCATCTCCATGAATGAATACAATACAGTGTCGGAGAGATTGGTCCACGCAGATATAGCTCTAGAAGCACAAAGTATATCTATATCTCAAATAAGGTAAGGGGATCGTATACCTTACAAAGTATGGCAATTTTTAAATCATGATACTGCTTTGCAAATGTATCAAGTATGGAAATATATCAAAGCGTTAAGAACCTTCTTAACTAGTACTAAACAACGAACTAAACAACGCTAGGAAAGTAAGCCAGCTTTAATTAACCATTCACGTTCCAGCATATAACAATGTCAGAAATTAATGACTAAAGGTGGACCACGTGGCCTAAGATTTCAACAGTAAAGGTAAAGAATGGTTGTAAGTCTGGTCCCATTAAATTTCGTTGAAGGTTTTGAACTAAATCAAATAAAAAGCACATTAAATCACAAAGCAATACGCGTGCCTGTTTTGGAGGAACCCAGGATCAATGCAGACCAAGAATAAGGGGAAACACGCACGGATTTACTCACGCCCAGTCAAAAAACGAGATGACACACACAGCAGGACATTATGGGATGAAACGCCCAAGATGGAAGCAAGACGCAGAGCACTAGAAAACGCTGACCCAATACATAAAACGAATATAACGCAGGTCAGAATGGTATGTCGATTTGCAATCAGATTTGCATTCATTGGTACACGCAGACCCCACTAATTAAAATGAAATGTAACGAGATTTATATTGCATTCAAACTGCATTAGTTTTGCATTGTCATTAAACGCAAGCCAACAAATAAAATGCAGCCTTTTAAAAATGCCTAACCTTTACCCTGCATGCCATTCAAATGCCCCACACATACCAGGAATGCCATTTTAAAAGAAAACGCCCCAATAGAACAGTTGCCAACGCCCATTATAACAGAGGGAAAAACGCCCAATGACAATTACAAAAACGCCCAAATCCCCCAACAGAAGACGCACACAGTAAATTCTCTTCCAGTACAGGGATATAAAGGCAAACTGCCGAATCAATCTCACAACAACCTTGCTGAACGAAATTGTCGAATATAAAAATGCCAGAATAATCTCACAATATCATCATCAATAATAGTAAATTGCCGAATATAAAAATGCTTTCTACTTCACAATTAAAATCATACCGTTGCCTTATGCCCACATTGGAAGACGTCCCGCGCTCCGTGCCGCGTCCCGCTCTCCGACCGTAGAAGGCTCACCGGTACCTCCCAGCCAAACGCTAGGGGTAATCTGCTTCCCCCTTAGCCCCCTGAGCCGCAAAGGGGCCACGCAAGAACCAGAGATAATACTAGCTTCTCAGCTCGCCTCCACGGCTGAGCTACCACTCCAACACAACTGAGATATACCCACCTCACAAGCAATCCGTCAAACCACAATTCGGCAGCGTAACGTTACGCTAACCGTTCATCCCCTCTTCCTTCCTTTCCCTTTATTTTATAGAAAAATTGAGACCCACCTCTTTCCTAATCATTAATTAATTAATTTTTAATGACAAACCTCTAAACAATCTCCATCGTCCAAGTGTCACTCATCCTTAGGGTTCTCCAAAAATTAATTTCTTTTTAATAATTAAAAGACTAAATTCCCTCACTCCCCCAAAATCGCTCCTTAAATTACTCCTAGGGTTCTTAGATCCCCTCTCATGCTTTTAATCACTTTTCTAAAATGAAGTTTCTGAATTTTAGTAACTCCTTAAATGCAGATTCCTTTTTGCTTTTTACCCTATGTCCCCTACTTTCCAATATTAAGTTTCCTTTATTTCTAGTTTCCCTAATTCCATTTTTATTCCTCTCTTTTATTATTATTTTATTATTATTTGAACCCAAAAGATAAATGTGGATTTTTAATCTTTTCAATATATATATATATATATATATATATTCCTAGCTTGTATACTGCCATACTTTTAATAAATTTTTATTTCTTCTTTATCATTTAAAAGCCAAGGGTTTTGCTTAATTTATTTCCCCCATTACTTTACCCCCTTTACTTTTAAGGAGACTTTAATTAACACCTAGGTGGGTTTTAGTTTACGCCCTAGGTTTATTTTTGTAGGATCTTTTCTTAGGGCTCGTCAAATATATCTTAGAGATGTTTTAATTTAGGTTTTGATTTGAACAGGGCAACAATTTAATTAGGGGAGTCATATTTTTTTTTTTTAATTTTATCAAGCGTTAAGGTCTAGGGTCATCTAGGTTGTCTCATCCTCATCATCAACGTGACGTGCCCTTCAGGACGCACTACGTGCTCCAAGGGTGCCACTCGCCTTGTTTTCTTCGGTCGCGCGACGTGCCTTTCAGGATGCACCACGTGCTCCAAGGGTGCCACTCGCTGATTTGCATTTCTTTGTGCAACGTGCCATTCAGGATGCACCACGTGCTCCAAGGGTGCCACTCGTTGGCTTGACGGATTGGTAAACTCTATAACCCCTGGAGTCAACACTCCGCCAGGTGAGCTTGTGGTTGACTAAGGGCTCTAAGGAATAAGGCCCTCGCCTTATTGCGCACCCCTTAGAATCGTCGTGAGCGATTTTCGCAGTCTTCCCTCACGACATCGTGAATCCTCTCGAACTAGGTAATCGTTAACCTATAGTTCGAGCCACGGCGGGAGTGCTAGTAGGTTGTGGCAGGGCTACTGTCCACACCTCTCCCTCAATCTCTCTGGAACTCGTGTGTGGCCCCTTTACTCCATATGTGAGTCTGGTCGACAAGCTATCGTCAGCCTGCATCATCAACCATCATGTCAGATCATGTCAACAACATATCATAAAATCAATAGCATATCATCAAAAACAAAACAATATCACCGTAGATGAGACAACTCAAATAGCCCACTCCCTAACTCAATCCGGAGTCCAAGTGAGTTCCACCGATGCCTCTGCATCCTCAAGGTCTGAAACCCTGTACACTCAATGAAACTGAGTCAGCAGCACCTGTCTACATCAAAGTAGCACAAAAACATCTTGTCATATAACTTAACGCATCATAACAAAGGAAAAATTTGTATCATCATAAAAATCCAGATCACTTGCAAGCAAGTGTCCTCAAAGAATAAGTTTGGTAAGTGCGCCAGAGCGGGATGTTACATAAGGGATTTCTTAACTATAAACTCCCTAACTCCCTTGTTTGATATAGTTTTGAGTTTATTTTTTGTTGATTATTGCACCAAACATCATATCCCTCCATGTCCAGAACCTATTTTTACATAAGCAAAATTAATTGTGGTGCACATAAGAAATCTTGCTTTACTAAGTGGTGCACTCTTGTCTGGTCACAGATTGGATAATGTTATATTATAAAACATATGAACTATGCAAATGTTATATTATATAGTTGGAATTGTTGGATATTTGTGGATATGGTTGAACTAAATACTTTATGGTCACCTAAAGCTACATAAAGGGACCTAATTGTGTACTATAAACTAAGGGATTTCTACATTGAGAGGATAACTACCCAAAAATAACCCAATAGCATGTGCATATTAAAAGTACCCTATGGTTGGATCCACTATTCATAACCTAATGCACCCATTAATAACATAACAAATCTTTAGTAAGTGGTGCACAACAACTTGTTATGCCTTTAATATGGGCACATAAGAAATCTTGCTTTACTAAGTGGTGCACTCTTATCTGATCACATGTTGGATAATGTTATATTATATAACATATGAACTGGGCAAATGGTATATTATATAGTTGGATCAATTGAGAGATTTAACGACAAATTGTTGGATAGTTGTGGATATGATTGAACTAAATACATAACTATGAAATACTTTATGGTCACCTAAAGTTACATAAAGGAACCTAACTGTGTACTATAAACTAAGGGATTTCTACATTGAGTGGATAACTACCGAAAAATAACTCAATAGCATGTGCATATTAAAAGTACCCTATGGTTGGATCCACTATTCATAACCTTATGCACCCACTAATAACATAAGAAATATTTAGTAAGTGGCGCACAACAACTTGTTATGCCTTTAATATGAGCAGATAAGAAATCTTGCTTTACTAGGTGGTGCACTCTTATCTGATCACAGATTGGATAATGTTATATTATATAACATATGAATTGTGCAAATGGTATATTATATAATTGGATCACTTGAGAAATTTAACGACAAATTGTTGGATAGTTGTGGATATGGTTGAACTAAATACATAACTGTGAAATACTTTATGGTCACCTAAAGTTAGATAAAGGGACCTAATTGTGTACTATAAACTAAGTAATTTCTACATTGAGTGGATAACTACCCAAAATTAACTCAACAGCATGTGCATATTCTTTGAACATGGTTCCATCCACTAAGATAGCATATATATTCCTTATAGTTCATATATATTCCTTATTCCTTATGGTGCAAATGTTGTATGAGGGTTGTTTGTATTCCTAATATAAATTTCTACAAATACTAATGTGATGACTAATAATAGTTTCCTATTAGAGATATTAGGATGAAAGGTCTGAAGATTTCACATTTGGATTATCTCTAGAGTTAGTTAAATATTGTCAAAACTCCAACATATTTCAACAAAGGAAGGGATGGGAGATGCGAGATGGAGTTAAGGGTTTAAAGGGAGCCCAGTGATTTACTTTATTTATTTGTATGCATGAAATTAGTTACATGAATTTTTTAAAATATGCATATAAGGAACATCACTTGTTATTAACATATATGTGTGAGTTATGTATGTGATAGCTATGTCTACATATCCAACACAAATCCAATAAGTTGTCAATTTGAAGTTATATTATATGAATATAAATATCATCACTAAGATAAGCATTCAATAACTTTGGTCAATATGTGTGAAGTAATAAATGAATATAATAATTAGTTCCCATCTAAGACTCTTTTATTTCTATAAATTAGACTTTAACATCCAAAATGAAGTATTCGTTATAACTATTCCTTTAGTCAAATGACCTCTACAATTGGAAAAGACCACCAAAGTGGAAGACATTGGAAAAGACCACCAAAGTGGGAGACTGGTTCCTTTTTGAGTAGTTTACTACATAGGTAGCTCAATCATGTCTTACATGAGATATTACAAAGACTCATGACAATATGTAGGACATGTGAAGCATAGGGGGAGATTTACTTACCCATTAGGTCTCACTAAATTAGGTCTCACTAGATGGTTTCAAGATGTGTTTTGTCAAACTAGTTCAAATATAAATGACTCAAGATGTCAATGAATATTTTTTTCTCTTGTTATGAAATGAAGAACACATAAAAATGAAAAACTTGGTGTGAATTACATAATCATGTTAATCATTGAGTTTTTGAATGAATTTTTTGTTTGAGGCCATAACTAAGGGAGCATATATCATAGCTTGGCCCGACTCACTAACCTAAGGAATCTTGATAGCTTGGATAATGACCATTACAAATTACCTAAAATGAAATCAATCTATAAATAGATTGACTCATTATAGAAATACCAACATTAACAAAGTAATATAGATTTTCTATTCATGGAAAATATCTTGAATCTTAGTGTTGATTCTTAGTGTAAATGTTTGCTAGCAAACACTTTGAACCTAATTTATAAAGATTTTGTCACTTGTGATTACTTATTTTTAATAATATTTCTTTAAGACTCTTGTACACTACGAAATTGTGTTAAAAAATACGATGCATTGAAGAAATAATTGTTCCATATATAGATCCTTGTTCTTGAAATACAATCATGCAATATGACACTAGATTATTCTTTTTTAAGTAAAATGCCATATTCACTCTTTGCAATTCAATTCCAACTTACTCATGGTTGTTTATATTTGATAACAAAATGAATTCTACCTTTTTGCAAGATTGCTTTCAGCTCTTTTGCTTTTCATTTAAAGAGCAACAATACCATAATACTAGTAAATTACACCAACACACAAAAGTTTGTAAATATCAACATCCCTAAAATAAAAGTAAATATATTTCTATATACTACCAAAGATCTCAAATGATGAATAAATCAAAGGGATACAGGAAAGTGTCATAAGGTATCTACAAAACTAGTAAAAGTAGAGATTCAAAGGGAACTTTATGCCTTACCTGTCAATGGGTTGGATATGTTATTATGTGTTGAATGGTTAATGTAGCTATGTGCTCGTGTCGAAAATATTCAATATAGATTCTTGAAATTTATATGGAAAGGTGAAACTTATAAAATATATGGATTTTAAACATTAACTAACAAAACAATTACTTTACAATGAAAGAGAAATAGTAGAACAATGACAAAACTATCATGGTTTTCCTCTACAGAGTAAGAGCGGCAAGTGGACAGAGTTGGGGGTCTAGAGAGAGAGAGAGAGAGAGAGAGAGAGAGAGAGAGAGAAATAGATTCTCTCTTGGTTACCAAGAGATTTTCATGAGGTGAACAATTGAGTACTTTGGGTAGGTTACCAACCAAAATCATATGGAACTGGGCCTTTGTTACTGGTTTTAGATCTACTTATATTGTTGCTTGAGATCGAATATGGCCCTGTCCATGTACATTGACATGCCTGAATTCGAGCATGTCCCTATACATGGACACTGCCATATTCGTCCCTATCCATGGACGTCCATGTACGTGGACAGGGCCAAATAAGGCCCTGTCAACATTCTAAACTCAAATTTTTAACTAAACATTTAAAATTTCTAACATTTAAACATTTAAACATATTTGAAATTCGGCCCGGTTTAAAATTTGAAAATTTGGCCCGGCTTAAAAATTGAAAATTTGGTCTTGTTTAAAAATTGAAAATTCTTCCCTTTAAAAATTGAAAATTCTGTCCTATTTAAACATATTTTAATCATGATTAAAAATTAAAAATTTAAATTTATTTAAACATAAGGGACATAGCCATACTTGACCCTGTCCATGTACAGGTACAGGCTTGAATTTGGGCCTATCACTGTACATGGATAGGGTCGAATAAGGACCTGTCAAAAATAAAAAAAATTAACTTCTATATTATTTAAATAGAAATTTAAAAATTAATCTAGAAATATAAATTTTAAATTTTAAATGCCAAAGTAACTTTAACTTCTAAATTCTAAATTCTACAAGGACAGGCCGATTTAGTATTATTTTTCAAATTATGCAATTTCTCCTTTGTTCTTTGCCTAACAATTATTTTATTTCCTGTTATATTTTGACAACAGATTGAAGTTTTATTTGACGAGATTCAAATTTGTTTTGGTTTCTTTTTTCATACTAAAAATTGGCCTGAGTACATGGACATAGGGTACCTAAAGAGCATTTAAGGTATATTGTAAATTGGCAGGGCCATATTCAACCCTATCCATGTACAGGTACAGGCCCAAATTACCTATACATGGTGAGGGCCGAAAGAAATCTAAATAAAAAAATTTAATCCTAATTTATAAACTAAATTTTCAATTGATAAAAATTTAAATCCTAATTGATAAAAATTTATAAACTAAATTTTCGGCTTTGTTGTAAACTTCAAAATTTATATACATTTAAACATTATTGACAGGGCCATATTCGACCCTGTCCATGTACAGGTATAGGCTCGGGCATGTACCTGTACATGGACATGGCCATATTCGGTCTTGTACCTGTACATGGACAGGGCCGAATATGCCCCTATCAACAATCTAAAACACAAATCTAAATCCTAACTAAAAATCTAAATTCTAAACAAATTTAAATTATAATCTATAATCTAATTTTAATATAAACATACCTGAATGTTGAATGTCGCCTGCTGCTCCAATGTCCACAACACCGTCGTTGCTCCAACGTCCACAGCCCGCCCGACTGCACCAAACACCCCCAGCAAACAACAACAAAAACAACAACCTCTTTGCAGAATCGCAAAAACTATGACAGGTGCGATGTGCGGGTAATAATATAAACATTTGTTCGCCTGAAAAATTATTTCGACCGAAATATCGCTCGGCCGAAAAGACATTACCAGATAAAAAATATCTGTTCGGCTAAAATTGTACATGGAAACCGAGGGCGTCGTCAGATTTTCGTTCGAATTGACGTTCAAAGGTTCATCTCAAAAGTTTTTCGATCGAAAAATAATACTTTCGACTGAAAAATAAATAAATTAGTTTGGCAAAAAAAACTATTTTCGGGATTTTAGAGACCCGATTGTCATGAAAGTGTAACCCACCTTCATGATTCTAACCCCCTTGCAAGTTACTTCACCATAGTAGGGGTCACCAGGTTTGACAATTGTGAGGGGGCAGGAGATTGGTGGCCAAAGGAGGGCACGCGCCCGAAGGTGGCACCTCCTCTTTTACCAAGTTCAGGTCAGTAAGCGAAGAAGGGAAGGACGAAGGGAAGTGAGCTCTAGAGGAGGACACTTCCACTTTGACAGAGTTGACGTTGTGGAATTGGAGAGGATCCAACTGTAGAGCCTCCTGTGTTCTCTGGGAAGTCTGTCGAGGGATCGCAAATTGTGCAATGAGAGATCGCTCGGAAGGGGTGAGCCTATTGGCTCGGGAGAGAGTGATGTAATAACGAACACCCCTCCTGGATTTTCCCCTCTTCCGAGGCATGATGGATGGATCGTGGAGGTGGAGGGTTATAGGAATGGAGTATGATGGAGGGTGTTGAGGGGAGTGGGGGGAAGCGGAGGTGCTGAGAGGGTGCTTGAGGTCACTGAGAGAGAAAGGTGAATTGAGGGTGTCGTAATTGGGTGAGAGGTCCCTGGTGCACAAAGAAGTGTTACAAAGAGTGGTAATTCAGAAAAAACTGGGAGAGATGAAGAGATGGACAAGAGGAGTGCACCCGAGTAGATGAGAAATTGAATAGAACACCAGGGAAAGAGCCTGTTTAAACCGCTTGAATCCATTGAAGCCTAAGTTGATAGCTCTAACCTCCATTGAAGCCGAGTTGATGGCCAGCTCAAACCTGGTATGCATGGTCTAGCCAGCTCGTGCATCCATTAACCCAGCCATTCCAGCGAGGCGCACTACCATTACTATTCTCATGGTGTGATCCTTGGGGGAGTTAATGTCCTTCGGCTGGTATTCGTGGTTAATAACTCCCCTAGCTGCCCGGTGCCAAGTGTCCTGGAACCCTGAGAAGGTGGCACCCCATCCGAGTGAATTACTTTACTTAAAGTGGACATTGAAATATTTTATTTTTTGTTAACATAGCTCACATTGAAATATTTTGTTGTTATTAATATTTTTTGAAACTTTATGTTGAGCATGGATGGAATTACACATCTATATATAGGTATTTTATATAAAATTGATATTGAAATGCTTTAGTTATAAACTCTATTGAAATATTTTTTTGTTATTAATATTCCTTTTGAATACCAAATATAATTCCATGTTAAACATAGAAAGGATTACACATCTCCCTCATAATGAATTGTAAAAATACCTCTCAACATAATAACAAATGTTTAATAACTTTTTTAAATGTAAGTGTCACCTCTATACCTCTATATCAAACATAAAAAAAAAACATATATTCTTCTTCATTGTGTATTAAAGAATGTACCTCTACACAATTATATCCCTTTTAAATTAATAATAATAATAGTAATAATCTATTTTTAAGGTCACGGCCTGAGTGATTTGACTAGTAAAGTCTACGAAGGTCCCTACCCCCCTCTGGATTTGAACATAAAATTATATCTTTTTTAAATAACAAGTTTCAATTCTATATCTCTATGTCAGACATAAAATCTCTATGTCAGACATAAAAAAAAATCCTTCTTCATCGTGTACTGTACTCAACAAAGTGCCTCTCAACACGATAATATGGTGTCTTTGTGTAACAGTACTAGGTACAACTTAGTTTAGGGATGTTGGAGCAAACACAAGTTGTTTACGTACAGCCCAAGTAAAAACTTTTTCTGTGAGTCAAGACAAGACCTTTTATCGATATGGATTAACAAAAACACGAAACCGATATATGGACTTGAGAGATTTACATCATTATATATTCTAACATTTTTCCGGTGTCTCTTCTATTCA
>ML791124.1:157603-182510 GCA_009831015.1 Picea engelmannii
AACATGGCTTCACAGTCCATCAGTTTTCTGGCCAACTAACATGAACGAGTTTTTCTGAAAGCTTTTATAGTCCATTCAGATTTTGATGGCGTCGCTCATGATACCGGTAAGAAAATTTCTCATTCAAAAGATTTACGATGATTCGCTCATGATACCGGTAAGAAAATTTCTCATTCAAAAGATTTACGATGATTTTATCTTCGACGAGGATATTGTTAACATTACCACTTAGGGTTTCTGGTTTTCAATTTAGTCTCGTCGTTAGCGCTTCTTACTATTCCATTCGGATGTACATCACTTACAATTCTATTCTGATGGATGAAGAGCTGCCCTACTAGCCCATGGTTACCGTTCCATGCCATTAATCTTGACTTTCAAGTCCGTTTCGTTTTTCTTTTCGTTTTTGATACTCACTAATAATTGTATAGGGTAAAGGTTTTAAGAAACTATTTTTTTTTTTTTTTTTGGGTATATTTGTGTGGTTTTTCAGTATGTTGAATTTATTTCTGTATTCAGAAATGGATTTTGAAAAAAAAATAGTTATTAGTGTAAATTTATATCCCCTAATTCCAGTGAAACAACCTTAACCCCAAGTGCTCGAGACAACCTGTAAAAATGGAGCACAAATAAATCGGAGTGAGAATGGAACTTAAAATCTCTTTTTTCTAACAAATTTTCTTCCATTTACACGACATTTATCAATCCATCTACACTCCAAAAAAATTTGAGACACAATCTATATTTTCATTTCAATTTTTTTTTTCATTACATCCTTATATCTAATCTGTATTTTCATTCCAATTTTTTTTATTATTTCCTTATATTTTTCTGTGTGGAATTTTTCAAAATATATGTAAAGCTTAATCTATATTTTCATTCCAATTTTTTTCATTACATCCTTATATTTTTCCGTGTAGAATTTTTCGAAATATATGTAAAGCTAACGTGTCATGTTTTTCGAGTTTCAATTTTCTTTTCATTAGAGAGAACATTATTTGTTAATTTACATGTTTGTTTCTGTACATCAAACGTCATCCTTCTTTTTTTTTATTAAGTACATTTAATTCATTATATATATATATATATATATAATTTATTTATTTATATATATTTTATTATAAATTTTAATTTATTTTTATCAAGTATTTTTAATCAATTATAATGTAATCATGATTTTAATTTTAATTTTATGTTTTCATTACATTGAAAGATACTTTTGAGAGTCTAATACAAGGAACACATGTTCAACATAGACTTAACTCAGAACATTTAAAAAATATATTAATAATAAAATTGGTATTTTAATGTTAGTCATAAATACAATATTTCAATGTCTAATTTAAATAAAATAATTTTATTTGAACTTTATATACATATATAAAAATTTGCTGTTAAGAAAATGTTTCAATGTCTGGATTAAGTAAAATATCTATCTATCTTTCATTTTATCTATATATAGTGTCATTGTAAGGAAAAAATAATTTATGTATCCATAGGTTTTTTTTACACATTAGTATAAGGGAGAAGTATAACTTCTTCCATGTTTAACAATAATGATTTGATAAGTGACATTTAAAAAAATTATTTTAATGTCCATTTTAAGTAAGATATTAAACATTTTAATAATGTATTATTCACTCTTAGCTAGATGCTTAATTCCTTCTATGATCCACACAGAATGTACAAATAAAATATATACCTTCTTGAAATTGCAAAAGTTGAAGTAATCTACATACTGATATTTTATATTTTTCAACATATGATATATGGCCAATGAAAATGAATCTACTCAAGTTGTATAGTTCTTTATATTTTTCCATATTATAGTCTAATTTATAAAATATGTATCTTATTGTAAAGTTTGAATTCCAATAAACTTCTACCCATAACAAAATTTTGAGTAGAATATTGCAAAAGTTTAGACATAAATTAGTGTCATTGTTCATTATTTATTAGAAATATATATTTTATTTTAAGATATCTGAACGATTATATTTGAAAACACTTCAAAAATAGCAAATTTTTTTGTTAGTTACATTCTAACACACTTTAATTTCAAAAAAAAAAAAAGTATTATTTTTTTTTAGTATTTTTAATTAAATGATGGAAATGTAGGTAAATTTAATATTTTCATAAATTAAAGAATATTTTTTTTTTAAATAAGGTAATTAAAAAATCAAACATTGTAATAGGTAATTTTACTTTGCTAAATCTAAATATAGAAAAGAGTATAATATTTTTATTCTATAGAGTGATGCTTTTTATGAGAAAGATGTGTGTTTTTTTTTTGAGTTTAACATAGAGTTTATAAATAAATTAAATAATAATAATAATAATAAAATATTTCAATCTCCATTATAAATAGAATATTTCAATGTAGACAACATATTTTAATATTAATTATATGAATCAATGAATATATATAGAAATGGAAAAAATATGTATATTTTATCTTTTAAATAGGTACTTTTTACATTTCATTATGAAAACTATCTATAAATTTTTCCATATTTGAAAGAGCTATCATGTGATATTAATATAAAAAAAATTAAAATCAATTATAAATAACATATTTTTATATCAATTTTATATAAATAAAGTAATTTTTTAATATCAATTTTATATAAATATAAAATAATTTAATGTAAAAGATTTTTTTATTTATTTATAGATAAATAAATAAAAAGTATGGTGATGTTGGAAAGCTTTCATTAATGCTTTTCGAGCACAGAAACAAAATTTTAAAGAATCACAAGTAATCACTTACCCTTTAAGATCCGATAGATCAATTAAGTCTTAGTGGACGTTAATCATCATCATCATCAACAACATAATTTTATTTTGAATTAAAAAAAAGTTGATTTGTTTTTATTTTAAATTTTCACTTAATTTTTTAAGTGTTAATTGTTTTAGTAATCAAGTGTTTTAACATAATTATTTTATTTTGAATTAAAAAAAGATGATTTGTTTTTTTATTTTTATTTTAAATTTTCAGAAATGTAAGGTAAAAAATAAATAAAAAAATATTAAAAAAAAATTTACAGCTTTGTGGAAGTTTTGGACCATAAGTTTTAACTCAAATGTAGAATGATTTAAAAAAAAAAAAAATCTCAATAAATGTAAGGAAAAAAAAAATTAAAATGAAATTTACAGCTTTGTGGAAGTTTTGCACCCTAACTCGAAGATTTGATGATAAATATATATAAAGTTTTGCACCCTAACTCAAAGATTTGATGATAAATATATATACTGATTGAAAGTAAAATAAAGATTTGATGATAAATATATACTGATTAAAAGTAAAATATAAAGATACGGGAAAATTTTACAACACTTTAAGTCAAATGAGTTTGGTTCGTAAATCCATGTCTAATATTTAATTGGCCACGATATCCATGTTCACGTCCACCAGGGCGATAGAACTCGCATACCTTTTCGGTAGAGAGTCAGGCGTCGAGATTCTCCAGGCCAATTCTAATGTTGCGGTCCTCTGTCCGTGTTGTGCAGGTAACCCTCCAACTGCAACCTCTATTCAAGCGATCCATCACAAACATTCAGAGATATTGTTGTTTGGCCTGGAGCATGAGTTCGCAGATGTTACGTGGTACCCTGCTCAGCGAAAGGCCATTTATAGAGTGGACGACCGAGTGTCTGTTACGACGCCTGGGAACTTGATTTCAGTGTCTTCTGTATTACGTAAAGACATTATATTCTTTCACTCTGATTTCTTAACAGTGTGAAATTTGACATTTTCCTGTAAGCTATAACGTTTTTAATGGTTCGACAGATTCTTCTATACGTTCTCTTAATTACTTTTCTTAGTTATAGGAATCATTATTAATTTCCTCTTCAACCATGTAGTCTATCTCGGCTTGCTCTGGAAAAATCAAAGGGGTGATCGTATGTGTAGCAGATTGCTGCTCCAAGGTGGTCTTCAACAAATCTGGCCGCCTCATACCATTTTTGGTCAGAGTAGGGTAAGCAATCTGAGTTACCGCCTATAAGGGGAGAGAGAGGTTGGTCACGGGGTTTTTTCTTGCCGAACTAACTGTAGTAGGTTGGCGCATGTCACGACTTACCTCTTTAGAGAGGCATGGAAAGGAAAAGCGTAGGGAGGAGGAAAAAGAGGGTGGAGTGGACAGACATGCGAGAGAGAAATGGAGGAAGAATTACTAAAGCATTGCAGGTGTGGAGCATAGCAACGAGGATGGGATGGTGAACTAAAGCCAAATGCCAACATGAAGACGAAGGAAGTGATGGCTCTAAATTCCATGAGTTCTTGGTTAATGAGCATTGAGCCGAACCCAACTCACCATTAACACTGCCATTCCAACCCAAGGTACTGAACCTTGACGGAAGCAAATGCTAGGAATATCAACTTGACAAGAAAGGAAGATGGCAGCGAAGGGCCTTAACTACCCTACACACCACATGTCACTCTATCTAGGGGATTTTACTCTTGAAATCTTAAAGTTTTATAAAAACAAATCAATTTTAGAAACCCCCCAAAAAATATATTCTAAATGAAAAAAATAATTTGATATAACAATTAAGATAAAATTTATAATTAATAAATTTAAAAAATTAATCAACCCAATTTTAAATATAATCAATTATATAAAATAATATTAATTTATTTTAATTTTCAAATTCCAAATCAATATAAAAACATGTCATTACAATTAGGATTACTAGGGGCACAAGTGTTGATAAGTATCGGCATGTATTAGCCACAATATACTACAGCCATATCTTAGAGAGTGTTTTACATTTATTATTAATAAAACCTACCTAGACAATGGCGGGAGGTATTGTTATGCATTATAAGTAGACCGTCTTAAATTTGGAATGTAGAGTTGTACAAGAACCTTTTATTGGGAAGATTTGTAATCTAGAGTTGTACAAGAACCTTTTATTATTGGGAAGATCAAGATCTTGAGTAGGTTTTTTTTCCTTTTTGTTTAGAGACTCTATCAGATATGAATATAATTTAATTTTATTAGATAATAGGTCATCAATAATGTATTTATCTATAAACTAATAATATAGAAAAAACACTATTGTATTGTATGTGTTTATTTTTTAAATAGTTGAGAAGAAAAGATGTATTTATTAGTATACTAATAACTAATAATAAAATGTATTTATTAGTATACTAATAACTAATAATTAGTAACTACTTATTAGTATACTAATACCTAATAATTAGTAACTACTTATTAGTATACTAGTAACTAATAATAACTTAATAATTCGTTATTAGTAAAAAAAAAATTAAAAAATTTCCACATTATATTTGTCAAATTTATGATGATTTTTTATATGAAATTCTCCACTATTAACATAATTTTTTATAATATCAATATAGCTCTCTAGAAGATCCACATATTCTAATATGGACCTAACAAAATTTTATTCTTAAACAAAAAAAAATTGTCAATAGACAATCTAATTCCTAAAGAAAAACAAAAGATATTTCCAACCTAATGGTTTACACAAAGGATTGAGAAAAAGGAACTTAGATTAGTGATTGAGACCATTAGTACTGTTAGTCCTCTTTCTTTGGGTGAGAGTTTACATATATGTATACTTAGATTGGTGTATGCTTTGGCCTTCATAGCTAGGTCTTACTCCTCTTAAGTTTTCTCCTATGCAACAACTTCCATTCCTAAAATTGTCTTGAGTAAAGCTTCATATTTGCGATCTAAGAAGTTATTTTTTCCAAGATGGATTTGTGTTGCATACCTCTTTCTTCCACTACCTAAGCTATGAAGGATTTGTTGTGCAATTATATGTCAAAAACTTGAAATATTTGGTATCTATGCTACATGCACACCTTGTATTTGGAATCTAGTCCATCAACTTCACTTGATTTTTCTTAGTTGCGCTATTGCCACGTTTCTCTCTGAATAAATTTTCTCTCTATTCTACACCCTCCTTGATTGTTATTGTCAACATTATATTGTATCTCATTGTAGCTTCCATAGGCTTTGTTTGGGATCTCATTTCACTTGTTTTATCAATTCCTTTGATAGTTTGGGAGCTTATTGTCTATGCCTTCTCGCTGCATTAGAATTGCTAACCTTTAATATCAAATTTCTCTCTAAATGTTGTCCCTTCATATTTTATATTCAATTGCGTCGCTTATAAAAACCATTGACAAATAGTCGAGAGATGTTTGAAGACCAGGTAAAGTGACTCCCAACTCTCTCCTCAATGTTCTCCCAGCTTATCACAAAGTTTAGTAAGAAAGAAGAATCATAATTCAAAACAAGGAATACAATGATATTGCATGAAGTTTGTTCCTTTCCCACAAATAGCGAGGAAACCCACCCCTCTCACTAAAAATAAAACCCCCTTAATACCTAGGATATCAATGGAGATGGTGTATTCCTATTACCTCATAGAGCAAGTTGGTGCGGTTCCAAGGAGGATTAGGAAGTTTCTTATGCCATATTGAGCTAATGAGGATCCAAAATCTACAAAGAAGAAAAAAAACAAAGACTAGAGAGATAGATCAAATACTTTTCCAAAATCAACCTTCCTTAACCTTCCATGAGAGTTCTCATCACAAGTTAATTGGCTCTTCGTAACAATGTCAGGTTGAATGGTGTTATCACTCTCTATCCCACTTCAATCCATTATTTCTATAGGAGGAGGATTAACTCTCTTGCAAAGAGGACATCTATTTAATAGAATAAAGAGACGAACTTTGCAAACCTTCATTGTCCTTGCCTTGTCACTTGATTTCTTAGAGATTATGGATAGCCTTGCATTTTCATGCTTAGACATTATGAGAACCAATTACCACTTGGTCCAGAATGAGACAAGCATCCATGACATCTTCAATGCACTTCCATAACGCCATATATGGGGGTTCCATATCTAATCTATGTATGCAAACACAATTCTCCTTTAGGGTTGTCTCTTCCATGTTATCCTAGATTACATCTAGATCTTAAGTGGCCAGTAGAACTCTCTCATTGGCTAGTCTATCCATGAGACACTTTGTTTTATATTTTACATGTAGGGGGATGAGCATGGGATGAGTTAGATGCTGTTAGAAATTATTTACAAACCTGAGAAGAGCCTCCAATTGTGTGTAATATTATCAACTTGGGTTCCATTCAACAATTGATTGAGATCATTCACCAATATGAAGAAAGCCCCTTCCAGTACCAACTTGTCATATCCATGGGTTGTGGCAATGATAAAGACACTTTCCAAAGATATCAACTATGGTGCATTTTTTATCTCTACTACCATGAATCCCATCAACAACCTGAGAATACGACTAGAGGATTCCTCGAATACTCCCCCTCACCCAGTGGGTCGAGGATTCCTTTTGGGGTTCTATCAAAGTTAATATTTATGAATTCCAATGGTGGGGAAGACCAAGTTTCTAGATATGTATCTTGAGGAGAAGAGGAGGGATATTTCATTACTATACTTATAGGATCAACACCCTAGAGGGAGAGAGAATTATCTATTCTATGTTAGAACATTTTTTTTCTTTCATTTAACCAATGGAAGGATTGTATAGTCTCTTTTACACGATTGAGAAATTTCCACCCATAATATCTCTACTCCCCTTGCTCATACCCAAATATGCAATGGTTACACTCCTTCCAAATGATTTATAGAGAAAATCATTGAGAAATCTATGAAGCTCTTTTAGGATTAGGTTTCCAAAGGGAGGGGAATAGCATTCTCCTACAATGATCTTAATTGGATTTTCGCAAAACCTCTTGTAAATTTGTAATAAGAATGTAACTTTTTTTTAGTTGATAAAATGTCCTTGGAAGTGGAAGCAAATCATTGTGATGGTTAGCCTTCCAAAGGAATCCCATTAAAAATGAAAGAAGTAGCAAAGAAGGACATAAACATGAGATGTAAAGAGAACTTCAGAAGCTTGAAGGGAAGAGATGAGATCTTGAAGAGTGCAACATACTTGAATATTGAAGGAATAAGGAGTCAATGATATTGTACACGATGAGAGATGGTTTATTTAATTCATGACCATATAAAACTATTTTTTCTAGTGAGTAACGATGCATGAGATTTCTAAACATGAGTAACCCACACTTTGTAATCTATTTTTAAAGCATAATGAATATGCAGTGGATCTATTAATCATGGTACTTTTAATCACTATTGTGTATATGGTGTCTTTAATTTCTTGAATAATTTGTTCTAGTTAGTAGTTGCAAACTTCCCTAGTTCCCTTCCATTCATGATGACATGAAAATCATTTCATTGGTCTCGCTTCTGTTCGTGGGAACAAAAAAAGATTACCTACAAAATTAAATAACTCAAGATTTCTTAAGTGACATGGAATTTAATTGAATTAGAGATTTAAAAAGAGTTCTTAAGTGACTTGGACTTGAGTTGAATTAATGATTTAACACTAATTGTGTCCTGTATGAGTTGGTTTCCCATTGTCTACACCCACACGAACATATACACAATAGAGGTGATTGGGTGTGGGCTCCTCAAGATGATGTGACGATGAATGATTCTTATGGATATGGAAGAGGAAGCTATGATATAGAAGGTGACAGAGATAAGATATGTACTAAGTGGTGAATTAGGTCCTATCTTGAATTAATCTCTAAATTTTTATCGTACAAACTTTACATCTTAACCTTCATTTATTTGATTCACTGAGTCTATGTATTAGTGAGTGTGTTGTTTAATAATTTGCTACAACCAAACAACCTCAATGCTTAGAATCATATACATTGCATACAAAAAATCTCATTTTTTGTATAGTCAATTGATTTGTTAATTTTATGGGAATGGATGTTTTTATTTATGCAATATGAATTATCCAAAGAGAGTCAATTAAAACACCCTTCAAGCCTGCAAAATTTGGCATTTTACCCATAATGTTTCCCATTCATTGACATGCTCTAATGGATTCCCAGAATCTCAATTCAAAGTGTCTAAATAATGCTCCAACTAATTTGCGAGTGAAACCAAATTGCATAGCTATAGCCGTTTACATTCCACGATAATCATCTATATTGGTGAATTATGTGGATTCTCAATCCCTTAATTACAAATCACATTGTATCAGAGTAAGTTTGTTAAATACCTTGAAGCAAATCACATTTCAAGGCTTTACAAAGAGAGAATGTAGAAAAGTTGAGAGACTTCAATAGGAAGATCTAAGACGAAACTTGGTATTGGAGGTAGAAAGAGGATGACATGGAAAAATAATTTTCCAAAACCTAGGACTCATTCACCACCATGAGAGAATAATTGAACGAGACAAAATTTCACTCTTGCAATTGGGGGATAAATTCACTTAGCTGAATAATTGGCAACATGAAAGGTTCATCAAAGTGATTTCTCAGCTATACCAAGATTTGGAAGTGAAGGAATAGGCCTTAACGAGGCTACACACAACTATCCAAGAGACCAAGAAATCCCCTTCTATTTCCATTGTGCAAGGCAACGCCATGACAGACTCAA
The DNA here is from genome assembly GCA_009831015.1 of Picea engelmannii. Classification (NCBI taxonomy): domain Eukaryota; kingdom Viridiplantae; phylum Streptophyta; class Pinopsida; order Pinales; family Pinaceae; genus Picea; species Picea engelmannii. The sequence continues at coordinate 167,081 of ML791124.1, forward strand.
ACTCGGTAAATTCACCTTCCAATATTCTTCCTCAAGATACCTTCGGTGACTTTGAAAAACACACTAGAGGAATCAATTCCAATATCATGAGGAAAATGGGCTATAATGTCCAAGGTCTAGGCAAGGAAGTCCAAGGGATTATGATCCTCATCATAGCTCAATACATGCCCAAACATGAATTCCTAGGATTTAGTAGACAAGAAGCTATAATAATTTTAGCTCAAACCACCGTCATCAACATAAGAGGAACTTGAAAAAGAAATATTCTAATGAAAGAAAAGATAGTTGGAAAAGGAACGTGTAGAAACACACTCAAAGTTATATTTAAAGTTAGGATTTTTCTTCTCTTTTTTATTTACATATTAATAAGTATGAATATAATAGAAATTTTATTAATTTAAATGAAATTGGTTTTCAATTTTAGAATTCCCATGAGGAAAATATTCTAAATAGAAAAAATAGTTTGATATAAAAATTAAGGTAAGATTAATAAGTAATAAATTTAAAAATGAATTAACCCAATTTTAAATATAATAAATATAACAAATTAGTATTAATTTATTTTAATTTTCATATTCCAAATTAATATAAGAACACATATTTAGAATTAGTATTTTTCATTTTTACATGTAAAAACTCATCGCCTATTAATATAATGGAAATCTTATTATTAGTCCCTATCGTAGGCATAGAGGGAAGATAGCGATCGATAATTCATTGATCTCACATTAGTTTGTCTTTTGACCACAAATATTTGCATAATATCTATTGTTGGAGCTAGGGAACTAAAAACATTGAATTTTATATAATAAAAAGTACCATATATGTAGTGATATGATTCGCTATTCCCAATGTTTTATATGTTAACATATCCAAACTTTTTCATTGTCTATACTCTTTTTGAATCATATATTTTTCTTATACATTGATTGAAGGTGGATTAATGCTAGCATTAGTTCGAATGTTTGTCTTAGCATTTTTCTGCTAGCATTGTCTTAGATCATATACAATGTTTTTTTTATTTGTACTAATCATATTGAAATGTTTAGATATCCAAGGTTTATAGTGATTGATAGTTACAAAGTTTATAATGTCCTTGCCACTTCTATTTGTATTGAAATGTATGAACACTTTTTTTAAGGTGCTTGAATAGGCCTGGCAACTTAAATGTTTAGATGACGTGAGGTCCTCCAACAGGCTTGACAACTTAAATGTTTGCATACTGCGAGGTCCTTAGTCAACCTGACAAACTTAAATGTTTATCTAAATACTCTTCTCGGAGTACATTTTTCCTTGATGTTTTCCATACAATGCTGCAGTGATTTTCCACAATATTGTTGTCCACCTCTAGTTGAATAGGCTTTGTATATTTCATCCTTCTTCTAGCCTTTAAATGAAATTTCGTCATCGTTGAAGCTACATAATTTTTTTACTGTTTCAGTGAGTGCTTCTTCTTCCCTGGTTCGTCGGTTGTTTCTTATTGTTGTTTGGTTCACAATTCGACCTGTGCTTCTGCCTTTCATCATTTTGGAGTAAGTTTCCATGCCATAGTTTCATTTTCTATTCCTTGTTTGTTGTTCATTGTTTGCAGTTTGCAAGAATGCTTGCTTATTTCTACTCGCATGTTCATCGTATGTTTACGGTTCCTTCTATTCTTCAGTTGCAGTTTCGTAATCGTTCGAGATAAATATCTTGTTTACTGGTTCAGTGGTTGTTGCTTGTTCGTTGGTTCATTGGTTTGTCAGTTGTTAGTTGTGTTTGTTTGGATCAGGTTTATGCTTTGGGGTCCTAGGGCTGCAGTTGGGTATGTTCATGATTTCTTGCTAGTTTGGTGCTTGTTGTTTTCTTTTTTTTTATTCGGCTTTGCAGGGTTGGGGTCCTGTGTCGGTAGTTGGAGTTTTTTTTTTTTTTGGATTATTATTATCTTTTGGGGGAGTTTACGGTGTTCAACCCCTGCACCCACGAGTTGACATGCAGTTGTGTTATTTTCCCTATCTAGCAAGGTCAATACCTATTTTGCTGTGACATTTTTCTAGTGCTTTAGTGTTGACATGAAAGAAAATAGTTGCATGAAAAATAGTTCGAGAAGTACATGTGAAATTGCAATATCCGTTGTTTTTTTGTTAAAATAAAATATATGCAAGTTGCATTTATAAACCGTGTATGGTGAAATGTTCCCATATGATAGTACATGTTATTTTTCCTCTACACTGACTCGTGTGCCCATGACACAATTTTTCTTGTACTTGAGATATGATATGTACAACAAATATTCTGCAAAATTATATTTCTATGCTTGGAAGCATATCTTGGTAGTTTGCCACAGAAAACCAAAATCTTGAATCGTGGGCACAACAGTCTTTGTAGAGGATAAATAACATGTAATTCCATCGGTGGAAGCATATCTGGATACTTTTCCACGGAAAACCATAAATCGTTTAGCTACGACCATTCAATTTCCTAATATTTTGTGGCCTGTAATATATTTTGGGCAGGGAAATTTTTTTTACATATTTACAGCTATGGATGGAGAAGTGCAAAGGTTCATGTTTCTGCCTATCTTTTAGACTATTCGTTGGGTCTCTTTTACTGTATGTACATATTACTTGTTCTTTGTTGCATACCAACTTCTATTCATGTTCATTGTATTTTGTGCGCTCCCACATTCGAACAAACATAATAACTAGAGAAAACAACGGATTCTTCATTGCATTGGTTGAAGAGGAGATAGAAAGGTGTATGATTGTACTGTTATTTCATGTTGCATTGTTTTGTATTTCATTTATTGTTTGTATATTTGTTCACCTAGTTTATTCTATGTAGATGTTGCATAACTTCCTACATAATAGATTATCTTCATTACATGTCTTCCTGCATACTAACCTACTTCATGTTCATTGTATTTTCTCTACATTGCTACATTTAAACAAACATAATGGCTAGAGAGGACGATGGAATCTTTGGCGAGAATGTACACGAAGAGTTATAGTAGTGGATACCTATACTCTTATTTCATATTCCAGTGCTCATTTTTTCATTTACTGTCTGTATATTTGTTGTGCTTGTTCTGCTGCTTTGCACCTTTTATTTTTTTGTTCTTTTCTTCCTTCAAATATAATATATTTCTACGTATTCTCATGCGAATCATATTCTATTTGTTGTTACAGTGGAATAAATAGACCAGTTTCTCTTTCTTTTACATGTTTGTCTTCATACTAACTTTCCTTCATGTCCATTGCATATTCAGCGTTGCTACCTTGGAAGAAACAAGTTGTTTCGATAGGAAGATGAATTATTTTGTGCAACAGTAGAGAGTTTTGTGGTACAATATTCGAAAAGGTATACCAACTATGCTAGTAAATTAAATATACAAACTGGGTGGGGTCATATAATATTAGTCTAGAAAACAATGGGTCGGTAGCAATGGGGCTTTCTTCCCTCCCTATTTCTACTTTTTCCATTTTCTAATATCCATTTTGTTTTCTAATTGATTTTCTTAGTGGTCATTATGAAAATGTCATGGTGCATCAATTGGCGGACTAATGGTTTCACATCTATGGTCACGCTTATACCTTATTCCATACTTACCCACTTTGTTGATTGCAGGTGTCGGGTTGGCGTGTTCAAGATTTCTCCCCTAACTTCCAGGGGTCCACGATATACAGATTGGCTGTGGTTCCCTACCTTCATGCTCTATTTACTATTACACATTTTTCTAGTCAAAAAAATTAGATGCATACAAATTTATTCTTTCTTAGTCCTTCTGATGGATAATATACAATGCATATGCTTGTCTAGTCTTGATGTTCATCTGCACATTCTTGCATCAGAAAAATTTGGACTAGTGGCATGGCCATGTGCAGTCATTCATCCCAGACATCAGCAAATCGACAAGGCCAAAGCTAAATATGCATACACTCTTCTCTTAGTATGTTTACCAAACAAATATCCTCCATTATTTATTCATCTATGGCATGGTGAATATGTTGATGTCATCTACAATACATGGTACAGATTCCGAGACACTGAGACACTGAACATAGCGCAGGTTCCACAGACTAAGAACTGTGATTGCAAAACTTCGGCTCCATAGTTCATCGAAGCTATGTGTGTACTTGTAGATTTATGCCAGTGAAAGAAGAATACAAAAAAAAAAAATGCACACTACCATTCACTTTAGTTTTCCTATTCAAAAATTGTCACCAGGTCTAGAGTTGTGACACCCAAAGTACTATCAATAGAGGGCTTGAACAGTCACCAAACTGGACAAGTGTTCGTCAGGGACATAATGGTCATCTATAGCACCTACTTGGAAAAGGAAAACAAAACTAGGTCCATTATGTGTGATGAAATGACAGACAAGGAGGCCATGATGATATTGACACTGACTATTCCTACACAACTTGTCCAGAAACATGCAAAAAATATATCGCCAGGTAATGGGATATTAATTACAAATTTTAATATATTGCCCAAAACAATATATGACCATGGTGATTGTGATCAGATTATTTCTCTCAACGAAACACGTATTGTGGAAAAAATTCTCATTGTTTTTTCATAATATCGTTTCATCTCAGGCACGACTATCATCCAGTTTGCACAGAACAGTGATATTTAACCAATCAGAACCATTGGCACAACTGTCACACTGGCGATAAAACTTGGCTCACAATACATTATCCATATAAAGGATGGAGAGTCGGACAATGACAAGACAACGATACCTGTTTCCATATCCAGTTTTGTCCTTTACTTTTGCATGTGCACGTATCTCAGGTAACTTAAACAAATATTGCATTGTTCCATGTTGCAACTACAATTGTTTGTTACCTATTCAAATTTGTTTTCCTTAATGGAATAGAATTTGCATAAAGGGAAGTTTCCACTTATGCTCTTCAAAAATATAACAAAGAAAATTGATGTTAGAGAAAGGATCTTTCGCACAACCTAGACAACTTTTGTAATAGAGTTATGAAAAGATATAGTATAGGATCTGAAGAAACTAGCTAGCTCTACAACTATTGTGCATATACATCCACAAAACCATCCTCACTTTTCTTATACAAATAGCCTTCACCAAATTTCTGCAGTTTATTTTATTTATTTATTTATTTATATTTTTTTTAGGGGGGGGTTCAGTGATGTATTACTATTTTTCAATGTATTAATTCCTATGATCATGTTCCCAGGTGGAAGGTGTTTTGGTTGCAGCAAATGCATACTCAACCTCCTTTGAACCTGTATGTGAGAAATTAAACTCTCCTATTTTTTCCTCCACTTCGATAAGCGATGATACGATTGATAGTCTGCGATGCAATGAAAAATGTCCATATATATATAGAAATTGCCTCAATGTTTCCATATGAACCATGGGAAACACAACCATGCATTGTACAGTTAGGAAACCTCTGTTATAAAATGTGCCTCCTAAGTTGGTAGAATTTTTGTATGAAACATATCTACAAAAAAAGGAAATAAATGTCTACATGTTGTGTGACTTTCATATACATAAAAAATTTACCTTAAATGAGGACAATACTATTTTACATATCGACTGAAGAAGGAAAGAAAACAAAATATCAAACTTTGGCAGGAAACGAAAATATCTCATGTGTCTTCGTAATATTTCTTCAAGATCTAGATGAATGTTCGTCGAACTTGAGTACTTGAGATTGCATGCACATAAGATTGTTCGGTCCAAAAATGGGAAGCATGGTAGAAAACACAAAATATCCCATGGCCCTGATTATTTTCTACTGGGAACATATACTAGATGTAAGAGAAAATGAATGTCGTGCATCTTTTTTTTGTATATCAAATTGTTTGATGCAAAGGTCGATATGTCCTGCTCTATGGAACCTTGTGGGAACTTGCTTGCGGCCTGTTTGGAATTTAGTTGGTTCTTGGTTGTATGCTTCGTCTGTCAATTTGTATATCACGAAACTCTAAGTGTTGTTTGGAGGACACAAAACAATAGAATTTCAATTTTTTAGCTAGCTAGCCCGCAAATCTACCTGATAATTTGTATGGCACTGTGACGCAAATGTAGTATGTGGCTTGTTTTAACATTTTTCCTTGATCAATGAACTTGCTAAAATTAATCTCCTGGAATAATTTGAAATCAAGGAATATATAATGTGCGAAGTCCAATTGTGCTATCATATCAACAAGAGGCCCTTAAAATTCAAATCGGTCGTTGTTATGCTTGTGGTGATAGAATTTAAAAAAAAATTGTTTTGTCTCCTTCATTTTTTTTAAAATAAGCGATTTAACATCCTTTGATAATATTATGTAATTAAATTGTACAATATAAATATTTAATATTAATAATTTAGTATTTGAAAATAATGGTTTTTTGATAATGTTAGATAGGATGATCATCCATAAACAATCACAATCTTGAGCCCACCAGTCCTGGAGTCCATCTGTCAATTTGTATATTGCGGAACTCCGAGTGTTGTTTGGAGGACACACGACAATAGAAGTGCAATGTTGAGCCAGACAGACTGCATGTCCTCATGTCAATTTCTACATCGCGGAACTCTGGGTGCTATTTGTAGGACACAGAACAATAGAGGCTCAATTTTGAGCCCACCAACCTGAGAACCTGGGATCCAAATAGTGCTTAAATATGGAATGAGGGATCCCTACATGCTCTATAAAATCTCATGTCCATACTTTATAAAAGTACATATTTAGTATGTATTACTCGTTTCTTGGAAAATTTCTAGGTGTGGAAGTTGGTGGATGCACGTGTTTAGATTTCAAATTTCCTCTTATATCACTAGCTCGATCGACGACTTCCCCATTTCAAATTGTACAAACTTTTTTGTCTAATTAAATTGTACAATATCAATATTTAATATTAATAATTTAGTATCAAAAATAATGTTTTTAGATAATGTTATATAGTTGATAAGGATTACCATCCGTAAACAAGCGCACTCTTAAGCCCACCATCCCTGGAGTCCATCTGTCAATTTGTATATCGTAGAACTCCGAGTGTTGTTTGGAGGACAAAGAACAATAGAAGTGCAATGTTTAGCCAACGAGCCCATAGGTTTTCTTTTCAATTTGTATATCGTGGAATTCTGGGTGCTATTTGTAGGGCATGAAACAATAGAGGCCCAATTTTGAGCACGCCAGCTCGAGAACCAGCAATCCAAAAAGTGGTTAAGTATGGAATGCGGGATCCATACATGCTTTATAAAATATCATGTCCATACTTTATAGTAGACATATAGTATGTATTACTCATTTTTTTGGAAAATTTCTAGGTACGGAAGTTGGTGGATTCACACCTTCATATTTCACTTACTTTTATATTACCAGCCCGACCAACCGCTTCCCCATTTCATATTGTACAAACTTTTTGGCTCGTGGTTTTCTGAATATGCAAGTTACCGGATAGGCGGGTTCAATACTGATCATTTATGTAATTAAATTGTACAATATCAATATTTAATATTAATAATTTAGTACTTGAAAATCATGTTTTTTTATAATGTTAGATAGTTGAAAGGGATGAACATCTGTAAACAATGTCAATATTGAGGCTGCCAGTCCTGGAGTCCATCTGTTAATTTGTATATCACGGAAGTACGATTGCTTCTTGGAGGACATAGAACAATAGAAGTGCAATGTTGAGCCAACCAACCCGCAAGTATGCTTGTCAATTTGTATATCGCAGAACTCTGGGTGTTGTTTGTAGGGCACAGAACAATAGAGGCCCAATTTTGATCCAGCCAGCCCGAGAACCCAAGATCTAAAAGGTGGCTAAGTATGGAATGAGGGATCCATACATGCGCCATAAAATCTCATGTCCATAGTTTTTAAAAGTACATATTTAGTATGTATTACTCGTTTCCTCTGAGTGTTTTTTTGAAGACACAAAACAATAGAAGTGCAATGTTGAGCCAACTAGTTCGCAAGTTCACCTGTCAATTGGTATATCACAAAACTTTGGGTGCTATTTGTAGGATACATAACAATAGAGGCCAAATTTTGAGCCCTCCAAACTGAGAACCCGCGATCCAAAAAGTGGCCAAGTATGGAATGCAGGATCCGTACATGCTCTATAAAAATCTCATGTCCATAGTTTATAAGAGTACATACTTAGTATGTATTACTCATTTTTCAGAAAATTTCTAGGTGCAGAAGTTGGCGAATTCACGTCTTCAGATTTCAATTACTTTTATATCACCAGCCTGACCGATCGCTTCCCCATTTCATATTGTAATAAATGAATATAAACTTTCCGAAGTCCAATTGTGCTATCATATCAACACAAGGCCCTTAAAATTCAAATATCCTACACGTTCGCTTGTCAATTTGTATACTGCGGAACTCTGAGTGCTATTTGTAGGGCATAGAACAACAGAGGCCCAATTTAGAGCCCTCCAGCCTGAGAAAATGTGATTCAAAAAGTGGCTAAGTATGGAATAAGGGATCCGTACATGGTCTATATAATCTCATGCATATACTTTATAAAATTACATATTTAGTATGTATTAGTCACTTCTTGGAAATTTTTTAGGTGCGGAACTTGGCGGATACATGTGTTCAAATTTCCACCCACTTTTATATCACAAGCCTGACCGACCTCTTCCCCGTTTCATGTTATACAAAATTTTTGAAACGCAAGTTTCTGAATACACGGTTTTTTCTTTTAAATAAGATATTTAACTTCCTTTAATAATTTTATGTAATTAAATTGTACAATATCAATATTTAATATTAATACTTTAGTATTGAAAATAATATTTTTAGGCAGTGTTAGATAGTTGATAGGGATCACTACCCATAAACAATCACAATCTTGAGCCCGCCATCCTTGAGGTTTGTCTGTCAATTTGTATATCACGAAACTCTTGGGTGCTATTTGTAGGACACAGAACAATAAAGGCCCAATTTTGAGCCCACCAGCCCGAGAACCCGCGATCCAAAAAGTGGCTAAGTATGGAATGAAGGATCCATATTTGCTCTATAAAATCTCATGTCCATGCTTTATAAAAGTACATATTAAGTATGTATTACTCGTTTTCTTGGAAAAATTCTTGGTACGAAAGTTGTCGAATTCATGTCTTCAATTTTTAGTTAATTTTATATCACCGGCCCAACCGACCGCTTCCCCATTTCAAATTGTACAATTTTTTTTGTCTAATTAAATTGTACAATATCAATATTTAATATTAAAAATTTAGTATTGAAAATAATGTTTTTAGATAATGTTAGATAGTTCATAGGGATGACCATTTGTAAACAATCAAAATCTTGAGGTCAACAACCCTGGAGTCCATCTATCAATTTGTATATCACGGAACTTCGAGTGTTGTTTGGAGGACACAGAATAATAGGAATGCAATGTTGAGCCAACCAGCCCGCAGGTCTGCTTGTCAATTTGTATATCGCCTAATTTTGGGTTCTATTTGTAGGCCACAGAACAATAAAGGATCAATTTGGAGCCCGCTAGCCCGAGAACCCGTGATCCAAAAAGTGGCTAAGTATGGAATGTCGGATCCGTACATGCTCTATAAAATCTCATGTCCATACTCTGTAGAAGTACATATTTACTACGTATTACTCGATTTTCGAAAAATTTCTGGGTGAATAATTTGGCGGATTCACGTCTTCATATTTCACTTACTTTTATATCACCAACACAACCAACCGCTTCTCCATTTCATATTGTACAAACTTGTACAATATCAATATTTAATATTAATAATTTAGTATTGAAAACAATGTTTTTAGATAAGGTTAGATAGTTGATAGGGATTACCATATGTAAGAAATTGCAATCTTGAGGCCACCAACCCTGAAGTCTGTATGTCAATTTGTATATCGTGGAAATTTGAGTGTTGTTTGTATGAAATGAAACAATAGGAGTGCAATGTTAACTCAACCAACTGGCATGTCCACTTATTGTTGGAATTACCAAGACAATTGAGAGGGGCGGGGGTGAATCAGTTGTTACTGTGATTAAACAATAATAAATCTATTAAACCATTCTTAAATTTTCTTCAAGTGACCATCGATATTATACAACATATAGATGATACAAATAACGAGCATCAGGAACACATAAGATATACACAGAGACAAATTTTCACGAGGAAACCCATAAAGGAAGAAAACCTCTTGTTCTTCAAAATGATAGGCAATCTTTTAAGGTCTGTACATAATCTTTAATTGAGAACCAACTCAATGTGAGGCTACTACCTCTGTTTTACAAGCTCCAACTTGTTTGAGAGCACCAACTCTCTGGTTTCTCTAGAACCCACTAGAAGGAAGCACCAACTGGATGGAAGCACCAACTTCCAGTTACATAGGCTCCAACCTGTATAACAGAGAACACTTGTTCTCCCTTGCACCACCCTCCCACCTTGGTTTCTCTGGCTACAACCAGATGGAAGCTACAACTCCCTATGTTCAATCTCCCACTTGAAACTCTGAGGAAAACAATCCTCCCTAAAATCTCTCAACCACCCTGGAATATAAATGAATAAATAAACAACCAACTACACAGATAAATCGATTCTTACCACTTCTTCTCTCTTCTGTAAATTTTGTCTTCTTCTAACTATTCTGCAATTCTTCTCTTCCTTTGTCTATTGTGAAATTCTGATCTTCTTCAACTTGTTCTATCATTCTTCTCTATTTCAAGTGTTTTCCTCATTTGTTATTTACTCTGAGTTTTATATCACACTGCACACATTTTCAGTCTCACACTATGCATATTTTATGTCTCACACTGCGCATCCTGTGATTTTCCCTTTCTTGCAGTTTAATTCATTTTTCGTCCAGAACAACCAACCACGCACAATCTGTATCTTTTTCTTTTATGCACACACGCCCACAACAATTTCACTTCGCATCTTCTTCGGTAAAAGAAAAATCGTCTAAGCAATTGAAATGCCAACCGATCAGGAATCGTGAATCAATTTTGCTAACTGATTTGTAACTGATGAATTAACTATGAGAGAGAATAGTAGCCCTCCGATCATATTCACATTTATCTACACCATTGGATGAACTTTATTAATCTTTCCTTTAAATCGGGTTTCGGCAGTTCGGCATTGTTGTGGCCAAGTGTCTTGACACTTCATGTCACGATCTCCAAAAATTCGATACAAAGATTTTATGTGCTAGCTCCTTCCTCTGTATGACCATGGCCATGACCAAGTGCTTATGCATAAAGTGCTTTTCGCGAATTCTCATTTCGTGAATCTGGAGATGAGGCATCTCGACTCTCCAAGTCGCAATCCCCGAAACCATGAAATGGAGCTTATCTAAACTGACTCCTTCCCTTCTTGTGACCACCGGCGATGACCATAGGTTGTGCCAAAAGGCACTTCATATTTCATGAGTTTATAAACTTCATCGAGTCTAATCGACGGTTGAGATCTCCATAGATCCGACAGTCCAGATCTTATCATGATCTCGCATCTCGTGAGTTTCCACACCATGCTCCGTTGACTCCAAGTCAAAGACTTGTCCTATGATTTGACGGTCCATATTTGATCTTAATTCAATGCCTCAGATCATATCGCAATTTCAGTGTTCTTGTGGTTATGTTTCTTGCCTCTCCAAGTCATGATTCACGAAACTCTGAAAAGGAGTCAGATCAACGATCCAGATCACATCTTGATCTGATGGTTGAGATTAAATTGGGATTTCGCATATCGCAATTTCGGTGGCTATGTTTCTTGCCTCTCCAGGTCGTGATAGGAAAAACTCTGAAATGGAGCTTAGATCAACGATCCACTATCTCGATGAATCTACGGTCTAGATCTTATCGTGAATTCGCATCTCGCGATTCCTTCGATGGAGGTTCTTAACACTCCAAGTTGCGATAGGAGAAACTCTGAAATGGATCTTAGATCAATGATCCATGTCTTTCTGTGTATTGAAAGTCACGATCTTTTCATGATTTCACAAGTCTTCATTGTGTCTGCATCAGGATTTCGAGATTTCGTGAACTCGCTTCACCTTGCACTTTTAAAGATCATGTAGATTCTCCTGGATCCTACGATGGTTGATCCTCGCGCTCGGATCTAACGCCCAAGATCTATCCTCCATATTTGCGCGCTCTTCTTATCTACATTGAGATCTGACAGTTATCAAGAATTCTGAATTGTTGATCCAATGATCACTATTGTTGTTCCTCCCCCATTATCACTGCGCTACTGATCATGTTGATCTTTGCCATCACTATTATTTCCAACAATCCTCTGCACTATCTCTTCTGAGATTATTCGAATCTTCTCTACAACATCTTCTCATAATGCCCATCTATTACATACTTTCTGTACTCATGCCATCTTCATTGTTGTACTTGCCATCAGTCACAAGCATTCGTTGTTTATTATTCAAATATTCTCTGCAGCGTCTTCTCATAATGCCCATCTATTGCATACTTTATGTACTCATGCCATCTTCATTGTTGTACTTGCCATCAATGAAAAGCATTTGTTGTCTGTTAAATATTTTCCAACAATCTCCGCCTTTGGCATTGATGGAAACACAAACACCCACATGCATTCAGAATCTCCTCCCAGACACTCTTTTCTCCCCTTTTGACATCAATGTCAAAGAATAAACATGCTCCCCCTGAGCTGTTGTAAAAACATACCCCCCTGTCAACTATGAGCTTCTTGGAAATACACCAGATATTCAATAAGTACTCCCCCTGACCAGGTGAATACATTAGACACAAGAAATTATAACCCCCAACTTTTGACGAAGATATCCAAAAGGGGTTGTTGCTAATGGTTTTGTAAATATATATGCAATCTGTTCTGTAGAAGGTATATAATTAAACTGAACAATTCTATTTGTAACTTATTCTATGAGAAAATGATACTTTATTGGAATATGCTTAGTCTTGGAATGAAGAACAGGATTCTTGGAGACACTAATGGCACTGGTGTTATCACAATGAATTGGAATGGGATTAGTGTAAGTTACCTTCAAATCTGCAAGAGTTTGTATCAACCATAAAATTTGTGTGCAACAAGTAGCAGCAGCAATGTATTATTCCTCTGTAGTTGATAATGAAATGGAACCTTTCTTTTTACTAAGCCATACAACTAATGAGTCACCCAGAAAGAATGATCCTCCACTGTTTTTTTTTCTCTCATCAACATAGTTTTCTAAATTTGCATCTGAATAAGCAGTTAACTAAAAATTCTGATTTCTGGGATACCACAGACCATAAGTCATTGTTCCCTTCAAGTATTTGAATATCCCTTTTAAAGCTACCAAATGACTTTGTTTAGGAGAAGACTGATAACGACCTACCATTCCATTAGCTTGCATTTTATTAGGACGAGATGTTGTGATGTACAAAAGACTTCCTATCATAGAGAGATATGTCCTTTGATCAACATCTGGTGAAACATCATTTTTACTAAGCTTGCAACCAACCACCATAGGTGTGCTAAATAGAGAGGAATCTTGCATCTGAAATTTCTTCAACATCTCTTTCAAATATTTTTCTTGAGAAATAAATATTCTTGTAGAACTTTGTTTTACTTGTAAGCCAAGAAAATATGGCAGTTCTCCTATCATGGACATTTCAAATTTTGTTTGCATAGAGTTAGGAAACCACTGGACAGATGATTCATTAGTACAACCAAAAATAATATCATCTACATAAACCAAAAAAACTAGTAAATTATCACCTTCAGACTTAATGTAAAGGTTATTGTCAACAATACCTTTCTTGAACCCTTTTTCTTGTAAAATTTTGTCCAGTCTATAATACCAAGCTCGCGGTGCTTGTTTTAGTCCATATAAGGCCTTCTTTAGCTTACAAACATAATTAGGATTATTTGTCAATGAGAATCCTTCAAGTTTCTCCATATATACTTCTTCCTCTAGATCTCCATTAAGAAATGCTGACTTAACATCCATCTGATAAACTTTAAAGTTTTTATGACATGAATAAGCAAGAAACATTCTGATGGCTTCCAATCTTGACACTGGTGAAAAGGTTTCATCAAAGTCCTGACCTTCAACTTGTGCATATCCTTTACAGACCAATCTGCCTTTATTTATAACAACTTTCCCTTTTTCATTCGTTTTATTCTTGAACACCCATTTGGAACCTATTACATTCTTATCTTCAGGTCTAGGGACAAGCTCCCAAGTATTTCTCTTTTCAATATGATCAAGCTCTTCATTCATTTCTCTAATCCAATCATCATCTTGGCTAGCTTCCTCAAAATTTTTAGGTTCAGTTATAGATAAAAGGCAATATGAGATTGTTCTGAGTCTTTAATCAATTTCCTTCTTGTCTGAACTCCTTTATTTATATCCCCAATTATCTGATTTTCAAAATGATTCTTTCTAATAATTCTTAGAGGTGATTTTGCTTCTTTTTGTTGATTTGTATCAGTCTGAGTATTCATATCTTCATCTAATTAAAATTCTTCCTTTTCTGATCCTTGGACCTGTTCATCTTCATATTCAACTATATCTTATGTTCTTGGTTCAACACTGCCTACATTCTTGACCGAGATTTCTTCATCAACTTTTATGTCTATATAATCAACTAGTTTATGCAATCTCTTATTGTAGCATCTGTACCCTTTACTATTTGTAGCATAACCCAAGAAGATACCTTCATCGTCCCTGTCATCATATTTGCCAATATTTTCATCATTGTTCTTGATATAACATTTACTCCCGAAGACTTTAAAATGCTTGATTGAAGCATGTCTTCCAAACCATAGTTCATAAGAAGTCTTGTCATTGTGTGGCCTAAGATGAGATTTGTTAAGGATATGAATAGATGTATGAATTGCTTCCACCCAATATGTCTGAGGTATGTTCCTTTCATTCTTTATTGATCTTTCCATTTGTTGTACTGACCTATTCTTCCTCTCAACAACTCCATTTTGCTGTGGAGTCCTTGGAATTGTGTACTCTATTTTGATCCCATGTTTATCACAGAACTCTTTGAAGTTCGCTGAACTAAATTATCCTCCTCTAGCATGCCTTACTGCCTTTAATCTTTTTCATGTTTGATTCTCACTCAAAGCCTTAAACACTTTGAATTTTTCAAATGCTTCAGATTCTTCTTTCAAAAAGGCATCCCAAGTTAGTCTAGAATAGTCATCAATAATCAACATAAAGTAATTTTCTTTTCTTCTACCTTATTTCCTTGATGGTCCACATAGATCCATATGTACTAAATGGAGAGGTTTTTCTATTGAAGGAAAGTTTTTAGATTCGAACTGAGTGTGAGTAAGCTTTCCTATCTGACAGGGTTTACAAATAGAGTCATATGGATTTGATATCTTCGGAAGATCTTTTACTGCCCCATTGTTTCTGAGTTTGATTATGTGATCAAAATTTAGGTGACCAAGTCTCCTATGCCACAACCAACTTTCATCATATTTGCTTAAGTGACATTCTTCTT
>ML791124.1:184851-213045 GCA_009831015.1 Picea engelmannii
CTTAAACAATAATAAATCTATTAAACCATTATTAAATTTTCTTCAAGTGACCATTGATATATATATATTTATTATTATTATTATTATTATTATTATTTTGTGTCTGGAGGAATCAACAACTAGTTCGGCACGTGCTCGCATTACACATGTTCGTGTTATACAACCGCTACCACTGTAACCTCCAGGTGTTCCTACGATGCCCCTTACGCGGCACACAAGGTAAGTTGGCAGGAATTGAACTCGAAACCTCATGGAACTTCATTTTCACGGCACTTGCCAATTGAGCTGCCCCTCGGGGGCAAGTGACCATTGATATTATACAACATATAGATGATACAAATAATGAGCATCAGTCACACATAATATATACACAGAGAAATATTTTCATGACGAAACCCATAAAGGGAGAAAACCTCTTCTTCTTTGAAATGATAGACAATCTTTTAAGTTCTGTACATCATCTTTAATTGAGAACCAACTCAATGTGAGGCTACTACCTCTATTTTACAACCTCCAACTTATTTGAGAGCACTAACTCTCTGGTTTCTCTAGTACCCACTAGAAGGAAGAACCAACTCCCTTAATGTTCTAGAACCAACTGGATGGAAGCACCAACTTCCAGTTACACAAGCTCCAACCTGTATAACAAAGAACACTTGTTCTCCCTTGCACCACCCTGCCACCCTAGTTTCTCTGGCTGCAACCAGATGGAAGCTACAACTCCCTGTGTTCAAGCTCCCACTTGAACCTCTGAGAACAACAGTCCTCCCTAGCACCTCCCAAACACCCTAGAATATAAATGAATAAATAAACAACCAACTACACAAATAAATCGATTCTTACCACTTCTTCTATGTTCTCTAAATCTAGTCTTCTTCTAATTGTTCTGCAATTCTTCTCTTCCTTTGTCTGTTCTGCAATTCTGCTCTGCTTCAACTTGTTATGTCATTCTTCTCTGTTTCAGGTCTTTTCCTCATCTATTACTCTTCTTTGAGTTTTGTATCACACTGCGCACATTTTCAGTCTCACACTATGCATCCTGTGATTTTCCCTTTCTTACAGTTTAATTCATTTTCCATCCAAAACAACCAACCATGCACAGTCTGTATCTTTTTATTTTATGCACACATGCCCACAACAGTTACACTTTCATATTCTTCGGAAAAAGAAAAACCGTCTAAGAAACTGAAATGCTAACTGATCAGGAATCACGAATCAGTTTTGCTAACTGATTTGTAACTGATTAATTAACTGTGAGAGAGAATAGTAGCCTATGATCATATTCAAGTTTATCTGCACTGTTGGATGAAATTTGTTATTCTTGCCTTTAAATCGAGTTTCAGCAGTTCGACATTCCTGTGGCCAAGTGTCTGGACACTTCATTTCGCGATCTATGAAACTCTGATACAGAGCTTTTCTGCGCTAGATCCTTCCTCTGTATGACCATGGCCATGACCAAGCGCTTATGCATAAAGTGATTTTCATGAATTCTCATTTCGTGAATCTGGAGATGAGTCATTTCGACTCTCTAAGTCGTAATCCCCGAAACCCCAAAATGGAGCTTATCTAAACTAACTCTTTCCATTCTCATGACCACCGACGATGACCATAGGCTGTGCCAAAATGTGCTTCATATTTCGCGAGTTTATAAACTTCGTCGAGTATGATCGATGGTTGATATCTCCATAGATCCGACGTTCTAGATATTATTGCGATCTCGCATCTCTCAAGTTTCCACACCATGCTCCATTGACTCCAAGTCAGCGACTTTTCCTATGATTCGACGATCCAATTCTGATCTTAATTCAATGGCTCAGATCATATCGTGATTTTGGATATCACGATTTTGACGTTCTTGTGGTTATGTTTCTTGCCTCTCCAAGTCATGATTCGCGAAACTCTGAAAAGGAGTCGGATCAACAATCGAGATCACATCTTGATCTGATGGTTGCAATTAAATCACGATTTAGGTGGTTATGTTTCTTGCCTCTCCAATTCGCGATAGGAGAAACTCCAAAATGGAGCTTAGATCAATGGTCCATGATCTCGATGAATCTATGGTATAGATCTTTTCATGAATTCACACCTCGCGATTCCTTCGATGGAGGTTCTTGACACTCCAAGTTGCGATAGGTGAAAATCTGAAAATGAGATTAGATCAACGGTCCACGTCTTTTGGTGTATTGATGGTCAGGATCTTTTCATGATTTTGCATGTCTTCATTGTGTCTGCATCAGGATTTTGAGATTTCGCGAACTCGCTTCACTTTGCACTTTTAAAGATCGTGCAGATTCTCTGGGATCCTACGATGGTTGACCCTCGCGCTTGGATCTAACTCCCAAGATCTATCCTCCATATCTGCATGCTCTTCTTGTCTACATTGAGATCTGACAGTCATTGGGAATTCTGAATTGTTGATCCAACAATCACTATTTCTTGCCTCCCCCATTATCACTGCGTTGTTGATCATGCTGATCTTTGCCATCCCTATTCTTGCCAACAATCCTCTGCACTATCTCTTCAGAGATTATTTGGATCTTCTCTACAACGTCTTCTCATAATGCCTATCTATTACATACTTTCTGTACTCATGCCATCTTCATTGTTGTACTTGCCATCAATGACAAGCATTCGTTGTCTGTTATTTGAATCTTCTCTGCAACGTCTTCTCATAATGCCCATATATTACATACTTTCTGTACTCATGTCATCTTCATTTTTGTACTTGCCATCAATGACAAGCATTTGTTGTTTGTTAAATATTTGCCAACACTTGTCAATTTGTATATCACGAAATTCTGGGTGCTATTTGTAGGCCACAGAATAATAGAGGCCCAATTTTGAGCCCGTCGGCCCAATAACCTGTGATCCAAAAAGTGGCTAAGTATGGAATGTGGGATTTGTACATGATCTATAAATATCATGTTCATACTTTATAGTACATATTTAGTATGTATTACTCATTTTTCAAAAAAAATCTAGGTGCAGAAGTTGGTAGATTCATGTCTTCATATTTCACTTACTTTTATATCACCAGCTCGACTGACCACTTCCCCTTTTCATATTGTACAAACATTTTGGCTCGTGGTTTTCGGAATAGGCAAGTTACGGGATAGGCAGGTTCAATATTGCGTTTCCATTGTTCCATCGCCTGCAAACAACACCCTGACTTCCACAATCCACAAATTAGAAAACAAATTGAAATAAAATAATATATACTATGCAAAGTCTAATGGAACAATCATATGAATGAGAGGAAATTAAAATTCAAATTCGTCGTTGTTATACTTGCGGTGAAGCTAACAATACATAAACTTTACTTAAACATACAAAAAATGATTTTCTTGTAACTTTTCGATGCTTCTGTTATACAAACAGATCCTAGAAACTATAAACATCACTTGCTATATCTATTCCTTGATTGAAGAACCTGTTAGCATGTTTAATGCACTCCATATTTACTGTTAAGACCAATTCTCGCTTCTGAAAATTGCCATTTGCTTTCTCTTTTCCCTCTTCTTTCCCTTTCTTTACTTACTCATTTTTTGGAAAATTTCTAGGTGCGGGATTTGGCAGATTCACATCTTCATATTTAGATTGTTACTTTTATATCACCAGCCCAACCGACCACTTACCCGTTTCATATTGAACAAACTTTTTGAATCGCGGGTTCTTGCATACGCGGGTTCAACATTGCATTTCCATTGTTCGACTGCCTGCAAATAGCACCTAGACTTCTGTGATTTACAAATTAGAAAACAAATTCCCCTTCATCTTGTATGATTTCTCTTTCTGTTTACTTGGTCCTTTTTCCAAATGTCTCATGCTTTTATATACAGAACCCGAAGTTCAACAATATACAAATTGCCCTCTCAACATTATGCTTTCGTTATTCCCCTACGCACAAACAACACCTGAAATTTCGTGACATACAAATTGATGACCGATATCTGTCACTAAGATGAAATATTACCATCAACACTTCACATCTCCTAGGTATATCTTCTGCACTTTTTTTTTTGTAACCCGCCCGACCGCTTTCCATACTTGGTCATTTCTTGGAATCTTTTTCGCGGGTTGGCGGGTGGACGAAATGTACAATGCTTGGTCGCAATTCTCCATTACTTATACCTTCGTACCTATTTACAGATATGCAATAATTAAGCTTTAATGCTAGTACTTCATCTTGCAGGAACCGTTAATATTGTCATTAATGTTCGGAAGGCCGGAAAATATTTGTCATTACTACGAATTAAGCCAAGATTTGTCGAGAAGAGTGTTATCCTTTCCAACAATTCATTTCAAACATGATGAAATTTGTTTCGTGCATCGACAGGTTGGTTCCTTTAAGAAATATCTAATTCTTAATCTCTCTTTGTCATCACCGCCACCTTCGCACTTTTTTCTAAGTATGGAATTACTGAAATTTAATGGTAACAACTCATTCTGCACGAACCTTGGAGATTTTCATCGATCAACGAAAGTCTTGAGGATATATTCCATTAATACACATTAAACCATAATTTTCAGAGGGTTATGTTATCCCTCCCCAATTCTTATTTCAAAGATCATCTCGAGCAAACAAAAGTTCTTGTTAACTTGTGGCAGCAGTTTTGTCCAGATACAGTAAACACAATCGGGCATAATGGCCAAAGGTTCCACTATTCTAGGTCATATTCTTACTACTCATCTCCCTCCGCCCAGAAGAAAAGAAGGAGATGGTCCCTTGGTACACTGAGATATATATTTCAAGCCAAATAATTCCAAGGCAACCATGCCTACTCAGAGAACCTGCCCAGTTGCATTGATGGCTGGAAGAAAGGTTGATGTCATGGATTCTGAGTCGAAAGAAGATGATATGATAGGTGATGATACAACAATGGATGATGGAAATGTAGAGATTGTTCCCACTACTGCACCCAAATTGGAATCAACCACAATGAGCGAAACTTCCTAGCCCGATGATGGCAGTCCTAACAACACCAAAAGGAGTTTCAAAAAGAAATCGACGTTAAACATAATAGCCGCTTTGTAGCTTGAAAGTAGGAATTCCAGAGGTCCAAATTTGTTCGTTCTGGGCGGAAGACTTTCACTGTAAATAAATTATATGTTGATGTTCCCATAGATATATTTCAAGCCAAAAAAATATTCATGTATCGGACTATTGTCCTTTTCTCTCGATATACAATTAACATCTTCGAGAATGAGGAACTGAACTCTCACTGGTGCAAGGCATATTTCTACTAGTCATCTCCTTCCACCTAGAATGGACTAATTTGGGCCTCTGAAATTGCACATGCAACCTGTGTCCCTGAAGTTTTTTTGACTGTGCAGAGGCAGTTTCTAGTTGTGTCCTAACTTTATGTTAAGGGCTATTCCATTTTCCCTACAACATTTTTCATCTTCTTCCTCACAAGAATATTCTGAAAACTATCAATTTTACCACAGGATGATTCATTAAGGATAAAACTGCAAGGATCCTGCATACTGCGGATCCCGTGCCCGTGTTTGTGGCAGATACGTTCAATTTTTTGGCCCGAAGAACTGGGTCCAATTTCTAAGGATAGATTTACAATACTCGGTGTTTTCTTTTTTTTAAATGGATTTGCTATTAAAAACAATTTCCTTGGAGTCTTCGTTGCTTCTTCTTTTCTGGATTTAATGTCTGTTCTCATTGACATGGTTCGGTGGTCTTGTAGTTCTTCGATATTGTATTTACTTAGTTAATTTGTTCTAAGATGGAACATATAACAATTATATGACAATTTATTGTGTCAATCCGCCAGGCTTTTATGCAAACAAAAAATGATTACACACTGTTTCAAACCAACGTTGAATTTTATTTGCAATGCAGATAGAACATAGCAATACCAAAGTACAATGTTGCAGCAAAATAGTCATTCTTGTTTATAGACATGCAATTATTAAGTTTTAATGCT
Organism: Picea engelmannii; assembly: GCA_009831015.1. NCBI lineage: Eukaryota > Viridiplantae > Streptophyta > Pinopsida > Pinales > Pinaceae > Picea > Picea engelmannii. The sequence continues at coordinate 190,791 of ML791124.1, forward strand.
AACAACCCATAATGCAAGAAGTTTAATACTTAAGTTAATATGTTACAGTCGTGGAAGAATGTATCAAGAACACACTTACACCCACACGTTCCAATAAAATATAATCTTCAACAAAGCATTTGATGACAATTAGTAGAAAATGAAGTTTAATACTTAAGTTAATATGTTACTGACATGGAAGAATGTATCAAGAACATACTTACACCCAAACGTTGCAATAAAATCTAATCTTCAACAAATAATTTGTTGACAATTAGTATAAAATGATGGTTTTGCAATAATGGGGCTTGCTTGAAACCAATTTGTTCTTACAAAAACTGCCCTCCGCCTTTATATTTTCCCACTCTTTTATCCCCTATAGTTTCTGTTCTCGGTTACTTAATCATTTTTTTCCGAAAATGTCTTGCTGCACAGGTTGGCAGATTCACACATTTCGACCAAGCGTTTCCCCTTTCTCTAAATTGGCCCTCTATTGTTATGTGTCCTACAAGTACCACCCAGAGTTATGCGATATACAAATTGACAGGCATACTTGCACACTGGCTGGCTCAACATTGCACTTCTTTTTTTCTATTAGCTCCAAACAACATTCGGAGCTCCGCGATATGGAAATTGACACATGGGCTCCAGGGCTAGCGGGCTCAAGATTGCCATTGTTTACAAATGGAAAAGTGCTAGAATGAGACACATACTACATTTGCATCACATAAGTTATATTAAATGGAAAATAATTTCCCCTATAGTTTTGTGTCATACAAACAACACCCAAAGTTCCGCACTATAGAAATTGATTGTCGCACTTGCAGGCTGGCTGGCTAAAAAAATGACTCAGAGTCCCGCGATATACAAATTGACGAATGAAGCATACCACCAAGAATCAAGTAAACTCGCAGATCATATTCCTAGTCATTGTGTTCTATGCCTACCACCTTCGCACTTCTTTCCAAGTATATATCTTGGCAAGAAAATGGGATATCTGTTACATATGTGATTTGATTAAAACAATATTAATTATGTGAAACATAATAATTTTCATTTTCATATTATTTATTTAATGTTTCTATCGAACTTTGAATAACTTGTTTAGTTATTTATATAATTAATTTTAATTTTCATATTTATATTAAAAAAATTAATTATATGTATTTATGTATTTATTTTAATTTTAATTATTCATATAAAATGTGTATGGTTGAGGGAGAAATTTACTTAATTAGTTAGTTGTGTGAAATGAAAATAAGTTTGGTTTCAATGAAGCTTAAGATAGATAGGATAAAATGGTATTATAAACTTAGCCAAATATTTATTTGTCTTTTCCATGAACTTTATCTTTCTCTTCACTTATTCATTTTTTCAAAAATATTTGGCTGCGCACGTGGGTGGACTTGCGGGTTCACATTTTGACTCGTGCTCTTATATCACAACATCAACCGACCGCTTCCCCATTTCATACCAAGACACTTCTCCGACCGCGGATTCCCGGTAGGCAGGCTCTAGATTGAACTTCTATTGTTCCATGACTCACGAATAGTACCATCACTTCTGTGATATACAAATTTACAACCGGACTTAGATCATACCGTCTTCCGTATTACGATCTACCTATCATTCCCTCTTCCGTGGTGCACATGTTGCACTGAAAACTTCTAAGAAATACAATTTAACCGTCGAGTCCTCACATTTTCTCTGGAACTATTCTCACCCCATTTTGAAGCCTGTCTATCTACTTTCCATACTTCACCATTTCTTCGAATTTCTTTCGTGGATCGTCGGTTTGTTGGGTTCAATAAATATTTAGTTCCTAATCATTGTTTGTTTTTCCCGCTCGCTTTTGCAATTAGCAATTAGCAATTATATATAAGATCTTATTTCTAGACATGCAATTAGCAAGCGTTAATTTCAAACTTCATGGAATGTCATTTGCCATCTTCGGATTCGTCTGTTCAAGAAAAATTCAATCCTCACTTCCGAGAATGAGTTTACTCGATCATTTCCCTATTCCATACTTAGCCACTTTCTAGGAATTCTACAAATATACAAACCGGTCACTGAACTTCCCTATCATGCTCTCATCCTTTTTACACGTTTTGCAATCAAAAATTTTGATACATAAAATTTGACCATGGAAGACTCACCTCTCATGAGTATCCTCGTAACCCTATTTTGAATCTCATCCAACTGCTTTTCAGACCTTTCCATTCATTCCTTTCTCTCCCTCGTCTTTTTGACCTTCACACTTGTCTATAATAAAAGAAAAAAAAATTGTTTATATATATGTATACATATCTTGTTTCTAAATATGCAATTATTGACATTTAATTCTAATAGCTCATCATGTAGGAACCATATAAATTGTCATTGATGGGAGAAAGGCTTGAGTAGATCTCCTATTAATATGCATTAAACCAATATTTGCATGGGGCTATACTATCCCTTCAGAGTGTTGATTTCAAAATCATGAAATGTTGTTTGCACTTCGTCGCCTTGTCACATTCACGAAACCTCCAATCCTTAATTTCTCTTCATTGTACCCACCACCTTTGCATTTATAAATATGCAATAAGTAAGATTTAATGCTAACAGTTCATCATGCACCACCCATACAGATTGTCATTAATTAGCAAAAGACTCAAGGAGTTTTCCCATTGATAAGCATTTAGCCTAGATTTAGCAGAGAGTTAGATTATCGGCTCTAAGTGTTCATTTCAACCATCGTCTGGAGAAAACCAACATTCTCATAAACCTATGGCATCAACTCCACAACAGTTCTGTTTAGATACAGTGAACACCTTTGGGTGCGAGGACCAAAACTTCTAGTGGTCCAGGGAATATTCTTATTACTCAACCTCTGCCGCAGAGAACCAAGTAATTTGGACCTCTATGATTGCTCATGTAGGTTGTGTCCCTGAGGTTTTTGAATCTAAGGACCTGGTCTCTTGGTGCACCGATAAATGTATTTCAGACAAAAGAATTATTTCATTGCGGGACCACTCTTTTGTTTCTTTTTCACCTCAGGTCTTCCGCTAGATGTTAATATTGTCAGAGAGAACATTGACGTTCAGAGCATAAGATTGCAAATAATTCCTAGAAAAGCATAATAATGGATTGGACCTCTTGCCCCATTTATTGGAAGACCCGATTCTAGTTCCTGAAGATGTCACAAGCTTCAAGGTTAGTTCATTTAGAAATCCATTCCGTGAAATTGTCTGGTTGTTTACAGTAATAATAGGACAGGAGTCCACAACAAGTGTTTCCCGAATGGCTCTTTATATTTTGTATTTCATATTCAACGAACAAGCCATTTTTTATTGGGGCAAGTTAATTTCCCATGAATTATGTTCCCAATTGTCAACCTTCAAAAGGGAAAATAAATTTTATATGTCGTCCTACTTAGTTTTTGTGATAAAAGATTTTTTTCAGTTTCCAGAACTGTCTTTGTCTAAGAATTCCAATTGGGAATTCGACCCAGTAATGTTATGGTACCAGGCCTTGTGGAAGAATAAGGATTCCCACTGTTTTTATGAGGTTTTTAATGGATTCGTGTCTGTTTTCAAAGTTTTGTTGTTAGGAGAATATTATCCCCGCATATCTAAAGACACAACCAGTTTTTTGGATAGGAAGGGGACACTTGAACATTTGGATAATTACACTACGATAAGAATTTTTGGCTCCACGTAGAAAACTGCTATCCTTCCATGTCACATTACAGACATAATGTTTTTTGCAAAAGTAGCACAACAATACAACTATTGGTTGCATCTATTGCAAAAGAAGAGAAAAAAATAGTTCATTCCTCTGCCTTGGAAAGTCGGGGAGTTTGTGTTGAAAAACGTAAACAAAAGTGATGAATTCACAGTGCATTCTAGCAACTTCAACCTAAGATATGATGAAAGCATAAGAAGTTTTGACCCCGATAATATTTTTTGACAACGTTTACAAACACTTGGCCTTGATGATTTTTTTTTCAAAAATCACCTTTCCGAAAATAGAGACACTGGCAACAATGATCCTGCTTCTGATGCCGACGAACTAGACACACTACAAAGAATCACTAAATTGTACAAGAAATAGGGGAAATTCCCCGGTAACAAGAGTGTTCAATCGACGAATATCACTCCAAAAAGTACGACATCCCGGAGAATTACTCCAACAGCCCACCACCACAACAAAGCAACTTAGATTTATTCAAACGGAGGAGGAGATAACGACCCTCCTCACTCTAAAATTGATAGTTCTCACAATATTCCAGTAGAGAAGAAGAGAAAAAAAAATGCGGGATAGGCGGAAGAGACGAAAACTCAAAGTGAGAACATGGAACTTGACACTGATCTGGATAGCATGCTCTGCTATATTGATCAGCCTAGAGACACAATCCATCATATTCTTCAAATGGACATATCTGATATTGAATTTTTTTTTGAAGATGAATCCTTTGTGTTCCAGAGTGTTGTTTTCGACAGCCAGTCCAAAAAATTAATAATTGATAAAAAAGATGTAAAAAATAAGAAAGTAAAATCTCATTTAGAGGTTGACCTTGCCAACATGCGTCCATCCCAAATCCGTCAAATTCACAAGGCGAGAGAAGATGCACTTCATTATTCAATTGGAGGCATCAAGGCCAAGAATGCCAAACTAAAGGAATGGGTCAAGGAATTGGAAGAGGCTTTGATTCCTTTGCGATTTATTGTCAATCCTTTGGCAATAGGCATGCCTGCCACCTCTGCAGCCAACTTAAAAGGATCCTCCAGCCTCCTTGCATCTTGTAGAGGATATGTGGAGAATAATATCAAGAAAAGAATTTAACCAGTTACTGAGGCATGGAAAACATCACAAACCATCACTTCCCTTGGCACCAGGGCACATAGTTTGCTCGAAAATTTGCAGGCAGAGTTAAAAGATGAAGAGAATTTCTATTTAAACATGGTCCTTCCTTTTGGCACCATTTTCAAAAATATCACAGAAACAAAAAGAAGAAAACAAGATCTTCCATCCAAAAACCGGATCGGTCAATTAAATGCATGCTGGAAAGAAAAAGTGAAGAACCTGCATCTCATTGTTCATTCATGTGAACAATCCATATCAAAGAAAGATAAATTATTCACAAGGCTGTCAATAATAAAATTATCTAGAAATACCAATGACTTCCAAGATCCCGACTTAATCGCAAACCCCTTTCCCTTAACTAAGCAAGAGTTCAATAAACATGATGATATCTTTAAGGTGTTGTCTTTGGAAATTTTTTACAACATCCTTGAATATGATCAAGCTCACGTCGATGACTGGCTAGTCGGCTATTCAATACATAATGAGTAAATTCATCAGGCTCTGTGTAATCTTTCTATCGACTTCTAAGAATTAGAAAATGATCTTTTCAACATAAAATTCTAGAACTAGATCAATGTTGCCCCAATGAGAAGCTACATTGAAGAATGTCTTGAAAGGGAATTGAATCAGGCCACCGACCAAAGGCAACATGAAGTTTCCATGATTCCAACAAGCATAAACAACATCAATGAAATGAAAACCACAAGAAAATAGAAAAAGGGCTCATATGTACCATCACTATAAGTCTACTGATCGCATCCTGCTTTATTTCTCAACCTAGTTATTCCACTTTTTTAAATAGAAATGTGTAGCCAAAAACTTATACCTTTCAATTTTATTTTTTTTCAGGTATTGCACTCTATCTTCTTTCTATAGTCCTATTTCTTATACATATTTATATTATGGTCTGCAAGAGCTCCAATCCTAGTCTATATGACAAACACATTGAGATTTCCAATAATATGTAACAGACTTTTATTTTTTGATATATTTCAAAATTTCCAGTAATATGTAACAAACTTTTATTTTTGACATATTTCAAATAAAAATGTTTTCTTATCTCCTTTTAAGTTTATTTCCACATACATTTTTATCTCTATATGAAAAATGCATTTAAATTTCCATTCTTTTTCTTCCACTAAGAACAAATTGTATTTTGTTATATACTTTCAAAAAATAAATGGTTCTCTACATGCCACATGCCATTTACTGCACGGATACCACCTGTGCTTCATGTTGCTTGCCACATCTTTGGTACAGTTTCCATCTGCCTCTACTAATTTTTCCTATCCCACTTCAACCCAACACACTTAAGAAATTATTTCTCCACGAGGTAGCACCTTATCCCTAATGAAATTTTATGCCCCATGTTCTATGTTCCGTCATATATCTTTTGTACCGAACACTTCCGTCATTTACAATTCGACCCCATTTTACACAATTTACCTTGTAACCTGCTTGACAGGGACTACATTGTCACACAACCTTGTTATACCTGCTTCCGATAGGTTATATAACATCCCATATAGGTTTTGACTACACATTAGTTCTCGTTTGACCATAAATTTATGCATTTTTATGAATTTATTTGTATGAAGTTATATATTAAAAATCGATTTTTTATATTTTTTCTAAATATTTAAAATCATTTATTTTATAATTTATGGTTTTTTTTGTAATTTATGAATTTTTATGAAGTTATAGATTACAAATCAATTGTTGGAAGATTGGTTGTTGTCATTGATGTCAACCCTAGTCATTGGTTTTGGCCCGCAAGATTGATGAAGGTAATTGGACATGAAGGACAATGCACATGCAGATACAACACCCATGGATGGATATTATACATCATGTTGTTTTTATTGGTATGTGGCACGTCACGTGGATCCTCATGGTTGAGGAGAAATGAATTTTTGAAGATGACAAAGTGAATTGAAGAAGGACGTACATGTAGGCCTTGAAGATAATTAAAGAAAAGAATTACAAAATAAGAAAGTGTGAGGTCGGTCCTAATGTTAAATCGAAGTGACATAAATGGTATAAATAAATACCATTATACATTCATTTGATACACAAGTTGAATTTCAGAGGAAATCAGAAGTAAAGAAGGCCAGATTTCAAGGGAGGATGAAGTCTTTTGGTGGTGTGTTCTAAGGTATGTTATTTTTAGGTGATCTTACCATTTTTGCTATAACTTTTTTTTCTGTAACGATTCATATGGTGAAATTGTTATGGTATTGAGAATACATATCAAGTTACCTGTGGGAAAATTTTGAAATCTTTATTCACTATAATTATGGAGATATACTATGTAGAAGATTGGGTTTTTGACTAGTCCTGGAGCTAGTCAATAAATAGGTGTTCCGGGTAAAACCATCATAACTTATTCATAGAGAATACAAATGAAGTGGGACCAATTTAATTGTAAATATTAAGGATTTTAGTTTCTTGTGTGCATGTTTCAGAATCGAATGTTAGATATTGAGCACAAGGAGTTATGTACAAGTTTGCTCTCCTAAATAAACCAGAATTGAATAAAGTCTACCATTCTTTATATAACTTCTTTTTGGGGAGGATTCAAGGAGTGAATATTGGAGGAGTTTCAGAAAATACATTGAGTAATATTATCTATAGGATCAGAGTATTCCAAGAATTAAATAATTATAGAATTTGAAGAAGTCTGAGGAAGCATTATCAGTCTCTATGTGATGGTTGGTTGATGGCGATGGTTTAACATAAATTTTTATTATCTCTCATATATTATTGGGTGGAAGGAAGGGGCAAGGATGGAGAGGTTATTCTCTCTTGATATTGGAGGATTATATTGTGACATCCCCTAATATATATATATATATATATATATATATATATATATATATATATATATATATATATATATATATATATATATATTTTATGTGCTGGAAATTTATTTCCATTTTTGGCAAATTCGAATCTAGAAATTTTTTGCCATTTATGGCAATTCCGAATTTCAAATTTAATAATTGTATTTAATTATTGTGACTGTTGGGAAGAGATATATTTCAACCCAACTAACTATTTGACTATGACACTTGTATCACAATAGAATAATTATATTAACTGCAGGAGGACAAATGGAACAACCATGATAAAATCAGCTGACCATGACTCCATGAGTGGGGAACAAGTTGGAATTGCCTTTGAGCTGATGATTACAAGTGGAAAATCATAGATTTGGCCACTGGAAGCCCCTGAAAATTAGGGATTAAGAAATTTGTGAAAATCCCCTAAAGGAGGGAAAAGACCTGGGCAAGAATATATATATATATATATATATATATAGCATATGTGAAGATGCAAGACACTGCCAAGTATGCTGGGAAAGGATTCTTGAGCTCCCTTGCTGTTATGAACACTTTGGATTGAGTGAGAGGCAAGAGGAGTTTGTTCAAATAGAATCGCCTTGCTGTTATGATCACTATTGAGTAAGTGTGAGGAAAGAGGATAACTGTTGGAATTGAAGGACATAGCTGAGGAGGAGTTTCCAAGTTCGCCCTCATGGATTCATGGTCATGCTAGGGGGTAAATTAAGCAAGTGATTTTGGCTGCCCTATTCTATGGTTGGGAGGAACTTCGTTGTTCCCTTTGTCTTCCTGCAGATTGGATTCAGATATGTTGATCTACCCCCTCTCTACTATGAATGACTATGTTTTTATTTCGATGTCTTAGTAAATCCAAACTGGAATGATGTCCACTCTCTGTCTGAGTGATTTTTCTGAGGCATTGTATTGATTAAATTAGAACTGTAATGTTTTTTTCTCCATTTTTGTTTGTTATGGGGAATATATGTGAAGAACATATGTAATTACATTTCTATGGAAAGAGCAGATTAACGACAAAGAGGTAGATCCTCTCTATAGATAAACCCCCAAGAAACCAAAACTCAGATCCCTTGGAACATCATTATTAATGACCAATATCTGTTGGAATGATATTCTTAACTATGTATTTACTAGATGCACAGATCTAGCACTATTTACATGTAATACATTGATTAAAAGAAGCTCTAAGTAAATACAATAGAGATTACCCTATACAGAAAAATGTTATCCTATTTTACACCTTCCGTAGAGTATAAGCATATAAATCTCTTTAGTTAGACCTTTAGAATCCTGTTAGGTAAATGGATATTGAATCCTTCCATGCCTACTGTCTCACAGAAAGAAAGTGAGGACACCTGTAAAGGACCAAATTTTGGAAATTGAAGGGATCTGGAAAACCCCTTTGTTTTATCAAATGATAAACAATCTTGAGAGTTGACGTCTGTCAAAAGAATTCTTTTTTTATTTTTTATTATGCCTTCCTTGTTTTGTTTAAACGGTCTTCCTTTTCAACAGTTAAGTTTTATGACGAATTTAAGAAATTTTGAAACCCCCGAACTGCTAATCCTTTACCTTTTCAGAACTTCGAGAAATATCTTGCACTGTTGTTTGACATTCGAAACCCCGAAACCCTGAGATCCGAAATCCCGAAATTACGGGTCCCACCTTTACCTTTTCGGAACTTCGGGAAATGTTTTGGGCTATTGTTTGACATTTGAAACCCCGACACCCTCAGTTTTGAAATCCTGAATTTACAGGTCCCACCTTACATTTTCAGAACTTCGGGATATGTTTGTGTTGTTGTTAGACATACTAGTGTGGACAGTAAAAAAAAAAAAATTAGACAAAAAAAATGTTCAACCAATAGTGTATTTTGTGGGGGAAAACAACTAATATTTCCATCCAAATGATTAACATAGAGGATTAAGAAAAAAAAACTTAGACAAGTGATTAAGACCACTCGTATATATGTAAAATCTATTGGTATATGCTTCAGCCTCTTATTCAATAAAGTGGATGTCCCAAATTGTCTTCACCAAAGCTTAATAAATTTGTGGTATAAGAAGTAAACAATTTCCAACATGGCTTGTTGTTGTGTATCTTTTTCTTCCACCACCTAAGCTATGAAGGATTTTTTGTGTGAGTATAACTAAACAACTTGAAATATTTGGTATTTATGCTACGTGAAAACCCTAAATCTAGAATCCAATTCATGAACTTCACATCAATGTCATTAGTTGAGGCATCACTTTGTTTATTTATGACTAAATTTTCTATTCACTCTACCTCCTCCTTGATTGTAGTTTGGAACCCTATATTACACCTCTTTGTTTCTTCCATATCCTTTATTTTTGATCTCATCACTCCTCTTATGGATTCCTCTACTTGAATTATGGGGAGCTCGCAATATGTGTCTTCTACCTGCATTGGAATTGCTAGCCCCTACTAATAAATTCCCCTCTATATGTTTCCCCTTCATGTTTACTATCTAAATCTATCCTTCTAATAACCATCGAAATATAGTTGGGAGATGTGTGGAGGTTGGATAGAGTGAATCATTACCCTCTCCTTAGTTCGATCCTAACATATCATAGAGTTTAGAAAGAGAGATGATTCGATCTTCAAAGGAATTCCTACATTTGGATTGTATGATAGTTGTTCCTTTCCCACATATAGAACCTTGAGCCATCCCTCTCACTAAAATTAAAGCTCACCTCATCTATAGCATACCCGTGAAGATGGGGTATTCCAATTACCTCATAGAGAAACTTTGTGGGTTTCCAAGGAGGCTTGGGAAGCTTTTTATTCCATATTGAGTCAATGAGGCTCCAAAAGCTACTAAGAAGAATATAACCAACACTAAAGAGATAGATCAAATACCTGACAAAAATGTACCTTCCCTAAGAGGTCTCATCATAGAGGAATTGAATCTTCATAACAAGATCATAATGAATGGTGTTATCACTCCCTTTCCCTCTTGAATCCATAAATTCTATAGGAGGGGGATTAGTTCTCTTGCAAAGAGGAGATCTACTTAATATACAAACAAACAAACTAGGGTAACCTTCATTGTCCTTACCCTCTCAATTTCTTTAAGAGACATTATGATCAGCCATGCACTCACATGCTTAGAAATTATGAGATATAGTTGCCACTTGTTCCACAATCATTCTTGAAAGTGTCCCTCACATGTTAGTTGTACCTCCATAAGACCCTATACATGGGTTCTATATATGATCTATGGATGAAAACAAAATATTCCTTTAGTATTATTGCTTCCATGTTATCCAAGCTTCTTAAGTTGCCAATAAAAATCCCTTTTTGGCTAGTATATCCATCAGACAATGTTATTTACATTTTACATAGAGGGGGGTGATCGATAGGATGAGTGAAATGTCTCTAGAAATTCCTTACAAGACTAAGAAGAGTCACCAATTGTGTGTAAGTTTGTCCACTTGGGTTTCATTCAATAACCATTTGAGGGTGTTCCCTAGTATGAAGGATTCCCCTTCCATCATCAACCTGTCAACCTATCATATCCATGGGTTGTGGCAATGATAAGGCCCCTTTCCAAATATACTAACTCAACTAAATTATTTCTTATTATCACCATGAATCCCATGAACAACTTGAGGTTATGATCAAATGACTCCTTGAATACTCCTACTAACCCCAATGGGTCAAGGATGACTTTAAAAGATCCATAAAAGTTGAGTTTTATAAATTTCAATGGTGGGAAAGACCAATCTTCTCGATATTTGGATTGAGGATAAGAGGAGGGAGTTTCCTCTACCAAATTCATAGGATCAATGTCTTGGAGAGAGAGGGAAACAGAGAGAGAGAGAGAGAGAGATAATTATTTGCTCCATGTTTGAGCATCTCTTCCTTTCAATTGAACGATGGAAGGATTGTATAGTCTCTTTTATATTTTAAGAAATTTCTACCCATAATATATCCAACCCCTTGTTCATCCTTAAATATGTAATGGTTATATTTGTTCCAATTTACCCACAAAAGAAACCCTAGAAAAATCTATAAATTGTGTTTATTATCATGTTTACAAAGGGATAGGAACACCACTCTCCTACAATTTCCAAAATGTCATTCTTTGTTCTATCTATTTATATCAAAGTAGTAACATAGGTATCTCACATAAATTATACCTGTTTGCATTAGTTAAATACATTTTTAGATGACTCTTCATCTTGATTGCACATGAAGAATATGGATGGTCCTTTAAATCCCCACCTTTGGAACTCATCCCATGTCAAAACATTTTTTCTTTCGAGAATATAGAGGAAGGTGAAGACTTTCGGCCATGTCCCAAGGGTCCAAACATGATGAAAATATTTTCTCTCTCAAGATATTTCTTCTTCTAGGAGATCTATTTCGTCTTGCAATATTTTTAGAGGCCGACCTTCTCTTGATTCATTAGCTCTCTATTATGCATGGCATGTACCCTACCTTTATTTGTAAGACTAATTGACATAATACCAATTCTAGGAGTGGAAGAGATTTCTAATTTATATAAGGATTTATTTATTCTTTAATTATTCCTCATACTACAATGGTTTATGCCAAAACAGGTTGAGTTTCCTATTAAAATTTCCCAGAAGAAATGGTTTTGGATAAGAGGTTGTTCTTCCAAGAAATAATACATATTAGAGATATTGGTTTGTGTCCCTACATTTTTATTAGATATTTTTCTTAGACATTTGTTACATATTATTTCCTCCATATTTTACCTCATAACCCACTCTTTCTATTGACTCATTACAACCAAGTTTTCTATGCCAAAACCCTATTGAGATTCTCAAGGTCTCTAACTCCAAGCAAACCTAAACTTTTTTCTTAATATACTTTATGTAATTTTTAAACCTATGAAGTAAATCAATGCATATATATTCTTAAGAAAAACAAAATTTAATCAATGGCTCATACACATAGTACACAAAGATTTATACCTGAAACCCTCAGCGAGGGAAAACCTCTCTTATATTCATTATATCAAATTTCACAATTCACCATACAATATATACAATGTTTTTAGGCATTCCGTAGATACCAAAACCATAATCCCTTAATCCGGGATTAATTTAGAAAACCGCTAAAAATAGAAAAAAACGCCCAAAAAACAAAATTCGGGGCGTTGCACACTGCGCATAACCAAGGGGGGCCATACCTAGCCCCCCTAGGAAGCCCTCGGTGCACACTACACAAAGAGAACTACTAGAGGGATTGTCAGACACAGCTGTCAAATCTGACGTGCCCACACATACACATGCAAAGAATATAATACATACCCAACATTCTCCCACTTGTTGTTTTCTTTGCATCCAGGGGTCCACAAGATTATATAGTCAACAATCCAGGGAAACAATGCCCATTGTTACTCTACACCATGAGAAATTATTTGTGCTCACAGACTTTGTTAATGAATCTACAACATTCTTCAAAGTATCAACCTTTTCCAGAAACACCTTCTTTTCCTCAACCATGTCTCTCACAAAATGATACTGAGCATCAATATGCTTTGTCTTCGAATGATAAGATGGGTTATTTACCAGGAATATTGCACTCTAACTGTCACAATCTAATATCACTGCTTTTTGTACCAACCCAATACCTAAACACAATCTTTGTAACCATATTGCTTCCTTGCTTTCATGAGTGGATTCCATGTATTCAACTTCTGCAGTTCAGAGTGCCACTGCAACCTGTCTTTTGCTCATCCAACTGATTGCTCCTCCAAATAGGTTAAACACATACCCACATGTATATCTTCTACTATCCAGATCTCCATCCTAGTCTGCATCAACAAATCCATGTATGTCCACCACTTTGTCTAATCCTGGTCGTCCTTAGTAGCACAATGGATAATTGGTAGTGCCACGCAAATACCTGAAGACCCTCTTTATTGTTGTCCAATGCTCCTTCCCTAGTTTTGACATATACCTGCTCAAAACTCCCACTGCATGTGCAATGTCCGGTCTAGAACAAACAATTTCATACATCAAACCGCTAACTACATTGGCATATGGAACACGGGACATGTCCTCTTCTTCCTGTGTCTTGGGACACTGATCTGCAGATAAATTTATACCTATAGGGATAGGAACCTTGACCAGTTTACTTCCATGCATATTAAACCTTTGCAATATCATCTCAACATATTTTCTCTGATTCAACCAGAGTTTCCTGTTTGCACGATCTGTTTTAATTTCCATTCCCAGAATAAGGTTAGCATCACCGAGATCCTTCATGTCAAATTTGGAGGATAGCTATGATTTCACCTCCTTGATAACATCCATGTTATTTCCTACCAACAACATGTCATCAACATACAACACTACATAAATGAAGTGATTACCAACCTGCTTGGAATTTACACAGTGATCAACCCTACTTCTCACAAATCCCAATCCAAGGATGTATGTGTCAAACTTTTGGTACCAAATCCTAGGTTATTTCTTCAAACCATATAGTGACTTCTTTAGCTTACAGAACAACTCTTTCTTTCCCTTCACTACAAATCCTTCTGGTTTCTTCATGTAGATTTCTTCTTCCATATCCCCATGTAGGAATGTTGTATTCACATCCATCTGTTCCACTTCAAGATCAAAAGCAACAACAATAGATAAAATAAATCTAATAGAAGTTAACTTAGAAACATGAGAAAAAATATCATCAAAGACAATTCCATCTACCTGGGAATAACCTTTTGTTACTAACCGAGCTTTGTATTTCTCCACTTTTCCTTCTACATTAAACTTCTTCTTAAACAACCATTTTCTACCAATAGATTTTCTTCCAGCTAGAACCTCAACCATATCCCACGCCTCATTCTTATCCAAGGAATCCATTTCTTCAACCATGGCCTTCTTCCAGAGTTCACTGCTTCCCAAACAGTTCTGGGATCATCATCAATAATAGATAAAGAAAAATTGGAATGGAAATCAAGTGGACTATACCTTTCTGGTTTCCTTCTTTCTCTCACTGATCTCCTCAATACCGAGGTATGAGGTTCTTCTTATTCTTCTTCTGCTTCATCTTCTTCAGATGATTCAAATTTTTCATTCAACTCTAGCTCTATTTTCTTAGGTTCCTCTTGCCTTGGTAGGAATTCCTGTTTGGACACATATTTTATCTCTCTAAAAACAACATCCCGACTGTAAACAATCTTCTTAGTTTCTAGGTTCCAAAGATTATAACCTTTCAAACCATCTTTATAACCAATAAAGATACACTTTTCATCCTTTTTTATCCAGCTTACTCCTATTCTCTTTGGGAACATGTACATAAGCATCACAACCAAACACTCTAAGATGTTGAAGAGAGGGATTCTTTTCAGTCCATACCTCATGTCGAGTTTTATCATCCAATGCTGATGAAGGTGATCGATTGACTAGGTAACATGTTGTACCCACTACTTTTGCCCAGAATTCCTATCCTAACTCGGCACCGCTGAGCATGCTCCTTTCTTTTTCCATCAATGTCCTATCCATCCTTTCTACAACTCAATTCTTTTGAGGAGTGTATGGAGTAGTATTCTGCCTTGCTATACCACACTTCTTATAGAATTCTTTGAATTCAATTCCGCAAAATTATCCACCATTATATGTTCTCAATACCTTTATTTTCTTCTCTGTCTAGTTTTCTACTAGAGCCTTTAACTCTTTAAATTTATCAAATACGTTAGATTTCTTTCTAAGAAAATAAATCCATGTGTACCTTGAGAAATCATCTATGAATGAAACATAATACACAGACTTACCTAGTGATGGAACAGGCATAGGTCAAAACACATCACTATGTATCAATTCTATGATCCCCTTTACTCTTGTAGCACCAGATGGGAATCTTACTCGATTTTGTTTACCATATACTCAATGTTCACAAAAATCAAAATACAGAGTGCAATTAGACATACCTTCAACCATGCCTTTACCGTGTACTGTTTGAAGGCCCTTTTCTCGATTATGCCCCAGTCTTTAATGCCACAACATGGTATTCTTTTTAGGGACGGTATTGGTCTTGTCTTCTTTATTTGTCTGTTCAAGGAAAACAAAACTGTTACACCCATTAGTATAAGTGATTCCCAACAACTTGTATAGAGTTCCACACTGAACTCCCCTCATCAACACCATCGCTCCTTGTACCATCTTGCAAGTTCCCTTTCCAAATATAGTATCCACTCCTACATCATCCAACTTTCTTACAGATATTAGTCTCCTGGCTAGTTTTGGAATGTGAAGAACCCTATGGAGAGTTCTAATCCTTCCATGTTTTAGCATCAACTTAACCCTTCCACGTCCCAAGATTTTGTCTATTGAGTCATCTCCTAGGAATACATCACCACCATCGTATTTTTCATATTCAGAGAATCACTCCCTATGAGGAGTCATATGGTATGATGCACCTGAGTCGATCAACCATACATCACAGTCTTCATGTGTACCTGTAGATTCTAGGTAAACATCACCTCCTTCTTTAGTGAAGGTTTTTTCCTTCAGGGAAAAGGTACTATCAGATCCCTTTGGTTTATCAACCTTCTTAGACTTGCAATATTTCTTATAATGCCATGTTTTACCACACTTCGAGCATTTCCTCAAATATTTTCCTAGAGACTTACATCTGCCTGTAGATTTGGGTCTCCCACCCCCCCCCCTAGGACTTACCAGGATTCCTGTCTTGGGTATGCTCTCTTACAAATAAAGCATCTGTGATATGACCATCCATGTTTTTTCGCCTCATCTCTTCAGATAACAAGGATGCAAATACATCCTCATACTTCAATGTAGATTGAGTGGTACTACCAATTGCTACTACTAGATTATCCTAAGAGTTTGGCAAAGAACACAGAAAAGTAATTTAGACTTATCTTCTTCTGCAATCGTAATATTAACAGAGACAAGTTGACTTACCAAAGTATGAAAGGAATTTATATGTTTTGTCACAGAAACTCCATCTTCCATCCTAAGATGATACAACTTCATTCGAAGAAACAACTTGTTTACCAGGGACTTTGATTGATACAAATTCCCTAAATTATCCCATAGTTCATTGGCTGTACATTCTCCTGAGACATTCAACAACACCAAATCTGTCAAGCAGAGTCGAATAGTACTCCTTACTCTTCTGTTCAACTTCTCCCAATCTTCCTTTGACACACCACTAGGTGGTGTACTAGTAGTTTTTGTACTAGTAGGTGGTGTACCAATCGACTGTGTGTCAATAGGCTACGTACTAGTAGGTTATGTACCATGATCCACAACGATACATTGTTCTTTTTCTACACGAAGATACTCCATATTAATCTTCCATAGCTCAGAGTTTTTACCATTGAACTTCTCTATATCGACTCTAGAAGAACTCATCATTCCTCTTTCTACACTCGAATCTCTATTGCAAAAGCTCTCACTAAACCCAACTTTATCACAGAACCAAGATAAACTTGATCTATCAAGACTGAGCCAAACCCTTAGCGACAAAGGCGTCCCTATGAAGCAAAACACAAGCTCTAATACCACATGTAAGTTTTAAACCTATGAAGTAAATCAATGCATATATATTCTTAAGCAAAACAAAATTTAATTAATGGCTCATACACATAGTACAAAGAGATTTATACCAGAAACCCTCAACTGGGGAAAACCTCTCTTATATTCATTACATAAAATTTCACCATTCACCATACAATATATACAATGTTTTTAGGTATTATGTAGATACCAAAACCCTATTCCTTAATCTGGGATTAATTTGTCAGACACAGTTGTCCAATCTGATGCACTCACACACACACATGCAAAGAATATAACACATATCCAACACTTTATCCCATGCCAGTGGGCATATTTTCATTCCTTTTTGGCACCCCTCCATATAAAAATATATTTGGAGGCACTTTATGGACTTAAGGATCTTGGCTAATGTAGCCAACAATAGGAACATATATATTGGCATAGATTCACAACACTAATTTAAATAATATTAATACACCTATAAGGTTATGAGACCTAAAGGTATATGAGCTAATATTTTGTTCCAACTTTGATAGGATGCATTACGTGGAGATGTTACTCATTGCATTTTATATGAGTGACACTTCTAGATACTTTAAGGGAAGAACTTGTTTTTCGAAGCCTATAATTTTTTAAATATTGGGTTGGGTGATAACAAGTGTGCTGAAGAAGAATATAAGATAATTTTCTTGATTAATCATAGTCCCTAATGCTAACAATAAATAATCTAGGATCAATTTGATATACATTGATTCCTTGGTAGATGGATGGCCCATAAGTGTTATATCGTCCACAAATTATGTGTGGGAAAGGGGATCAAATACATTCAGGAGGTTAGGGCCTTTTAGATTACTTGAAGAAACACCATAGTGAATACATGTCATGAAACCATCCAACATAAGAATTAACATAAAATGGGAATGAGGGTCTCCTTTTCTCATGCTTGAAGATTTGTTGAAATCAATGGAAGGATAGACATTATCCAATACAATAAAAGGATATCGACTAGTTTTTAACCTAGATAACCCAAATTGAAATAAGGCTAAAATATGTCAATGTGTGGACTATGAAGTACCAAATTAAATGATCAAATGATTTATATAAATCAAACTTGAATAGAATACATGAATATTTAGTTGATTTTAGTGAGTGAGTGACTTCATGCACAACTATTATTACGTATAGAAGTTGGTGCCCCTCTATGTAACATATTTGCTCATGAAAGGTTATCTGAAACATAATCAACATTAGTGTATTGGATATAACCTTAGATATGTTATGCTCTATTTAATTATCCTACTATTTTACAACAAGATTAACTAAATGGATTGTGCATTAATTTCCCAACCTGCAGTGATATTTCTTGTGATATGCCTTGCACTATATCTGTATGCTCGAAGTTCCTTATTGAATCTTAGGTTTATAATATTCTTCTATTAACTGAAAGGGAACAAAATCAAGGTACTTCTACTCTACATAATTCAAAACACACTCTCAATAAAGAGAAATTCCTCAATCTAAATTTGTCAGGAATAACTTCATCATAATTGAACGTTGTAACGAACCTCGTTGTCACGACAACAAGCCTCACATAACAGGTGCAATTTTTTTTTTTCGGTGTGTGGGTGTGTAGGAAGGTAATAATGATAATATACTCAACATCGCAAAATTCTAATGAACACAACGCATGCAACTCACGCGACAACAAACATAACAACCTAACATAAAAGTACATCAAGAACCTGGAAGCAATGTACGACATTCAACCGACGAAGAATAAGAATGACTACCGTCCCATCCTACCCTACAATGGTTAGGACCTCCAGGACACATAAGAAATGCTCAAGCCTAGGTTCCCATAGATTTTGACCATTTAAGGTCTCAAGGCTGGTGACTGTTCTGAGGAACAAGGAGGTGTCTACATCCTACCCGACACAAGTAGACCTAGCCTACTAAGCTAGGGAAAATCATCCTAACAACCCAACGCACCCAAATTAATTACACAAGTAACTAGAACCCTTACAGTGAGCAACCAATAACATTTAATGTTTACAACCAAGTACAAACATTGATTATAATAAGAAACAACACCCTCCACGGGAAGCACAAGCTAAAAATGACTTCATGAACAACCCAACCATTAACCAAGGCTAAATGGTCAATATCTATGATTTTAAATGGTGTTAATTATAGATCAATTAACCAGTCTAAATTCCATTAGTCAACGAGTTACCAACCGAACTTTACATGAATTACAATTCAAATTTAGCAAGTCTGAGTTACAAATTAGGCGATATCTATAATTCCAACTAACATCAATAACATAGCTAATTTAGCAAGTCTAAATCACGATTTAGACATTAACTACAAATATAATCTATCATTAGTATGATCTAACTTTAGAAATTGCCAATATATAAACAACATTCACTACATCAAATAACAATGTCTAAGATTAAAATGCTATTAATGACTTTAACCTCCAACACACCGTCTGGCCATTTTTAAAAGTAGTTAGGTTTAACCAACTTCCTATTCACATTAAGCTATTGAGTAAATGTAAGGTTAACCAAAGCCCTAATTGAATTTTCATTGAAAACGCCCTGGCTATCTAATCAAGTAAGAATCACTAACAAAATGAAAGGACGTGCTCTGACATGAATCAATTTGATATTAAAGTAAAGCTAAATCTATGTTGTTTTAATTAGGAATTTCTGACCCTGACATAAATTACAGTCATTATTAAATTGCTGCCAATTCCAAAATAACGCTATTATTCAATACTATAACAATATTAGTGTACCAAGCATAATCTAACAACAATAGCAACTTTAATGTACAACTTGTTGACTGAAAAAATGTTTAACCATGAAGATTGATAGAAGGAATCTAAGGCTAAGGGTGTAACCGAGGATATTGTTGTCTAAAACTAAGGTTGTTTATAGATTAAAGGCCCAGTCAGCTATTAAGTCGAATTCGTCCAATCAACAACAGATGCAACCCACCATTTAAGGGCAATGATGTCACAGTTTTAAATGGAATTTCGTGATCAATCAAGGAAGCAACACAAACCTCAGTTAAACAACAAAAATCATGAGTGTGAATAGCAATTTCAGTCAAACTTGTTGGGAAAAACGTGGGAATTTATGACAACCCCAACCACACATTTGAATGGCAATATCATGGGCCTTCAACAGTAAAATGCAAACTAGTTTTTAAAGGAAAATGTGGTTGATTCACAACAAGTAATTTGATGAATTGAAAAGCTAAAAACGTGGGCAAATTCAACATCACACAGTCCATTTTTTTTAATTCCAAAACTGTGGTCATTCCTAGCCAGTAAATTATGAATTGAAAAGGCTAAATTCGTGGGCAAAAACAACAAGCTCAGGCAAACATTTTAAAGTAAAAAAAAAATCGTGGGTAAATGCGGCCAGCTGAGGCAATGTTTTAAAGAAAAAATCGTGGGTAAGGGCAGCAAACTTAGTCACGTTTTACAGAAAAATCGTGTTCATATAGATGACAAAATCAAACACATTTTAAGGAAAAATCATGTACAGGGACACACTAGAGAAACATTCAATGCTATCGGTATTTAAAAGATGCAAAACGCTATGCCCATAACACCCCAGAAGGAACTTCATGTTGTTGTCATCTTTTAAAGGGAAAAACGTTGGCAGAGCTTGCCAGAATGGATGCTACATAAATTATGTCATGGAAGATTAAGAAAATCGCTACACAACCACACCATAAAGGAACTACATAAACTCTGCCATGGATAAATAAGAAGCTCACTGTGGTGACCAAGGGGAAAAACGCAGACAAGAAAAATTCCTCTTTTCCATCGCCAGAATGCCAATTATAAAAATTTGCAAACATGAAATAATTTCTCTTTTCCATTGCTAGAATACAAAATAACAAAAATGCAGACATGAAACTATTGTGTTTTTTTTTCTTTCATTGCCAGAATACCCCAAAACAATTTACAGATAGGGAATCAACTCGTGCTTCCATTTCTATAACCCCAATACAGCGTAGATAACAGTAAGAGAATGCAAGGATCCAATGGGAAAGGTCATGGAATGATTGTAGGGGTTCTATCAGTCAAGGCATACAGAAAACCAACCAGGACACAAGATAATCTACACAGAGAGGTCATTGCCAGATAGCGGAATCAACAATCATGCAGGGACAAACATCAAGGGTAGTTAGATAATAGGTTTATCCTTCACTCATCATTCTCGCACAAAAAAGTAGGGCATTGAGATCCATAGGTCTTTTAATGGTATGGCGATGACCGTAGATCAAGCTCCTGGTCGACTGCTCAGGCAAGGACTGGCTAGCTAGGGACGAAGGCTAAACAACCACGAAGCTCACAATCAACACAGCAAGGTAGTCAATACGTGTGGGGAAATGAAGCCATGGGAGTCAATCTATCATTGAGCTAGGCTAAGGAAATTCAGAAAACCATCTAGACAATCAATTCACTTACCCAAGTAAAAATGAAAATTCGAGCATAAGTTCTAACACAATTTACCATACAAAATGAAGAAAGCGTACCATTACTTGTTCAAAGTGGACGTCCTACGTGCTCCTTGCAAATCCCATGTGCTGACCGACGAGACTTCATTGGTACCTCCCAGACAATGCTAGGGGTACTCTTCTTCTACCTTAGCCCCCAGAGCCGCAAAGGGGCCACACACTCACTATCTAGAGATTTCGACTAGCTCCCAGCTCGCCTCGCAAGGCCAAGCTACCACTCCTCACCAAGATGGGTATCCCAACTCCTACAAATTAAATCAGTCAAGTAGATATTTCTGCAGCGTAACATTACGCAAACACAAGAAGATCCAACCTTCATTATATAGAGTTTCGTGGTTCCTTCCTTTCCAAAAAATCATGTTTAGTTAAGTTTTTAAAATTTAATTCCTAAAAATTTCTCCCCATACAAGTGTCACCCATCCCCTTCATTCCTCCATAAATTAATTTCTTTAATTAATTAATTATCTTTATTTCCCTCACCCACATAGAGTTACTCCTAGA